>CAEGAF010051496.1:0-21386 GCA_903067075.1 Micropoecilia bifurca
TCTCTACTTTTTCTTGCATTTCTGCAGCAGACATTCTGCTAATATGCATTCTCACGGCTGTTTCACAGGAACAGCTATTTTTCTAGTTATTGTTTGTTCTGGTGGCCAGTGGCGCCTGATGAACGACGCAGTAAAACGACCTGTCAGCATCGTTCCGCTGCTTTCTGTGGGTTTATTTGCAGAAGCTGTTTGGGGTTTATGAGCTGCTTTTACAGATTGACTTTTCCTCCTCATTACAGATAAATGGGTGTGAAAACACTCCAGAGTCGACTTAAAAAAACAATCTTTAGGAATCACTTAAGCGACTCCACCCATCGTTTGGATGACATTCAGGGATAAAAATTATAAAAATATGTTGATTTGTCGGTTTTGATGAACAATAATGTGGATTGTTTTGGTTCCTTTTCAGCATTTGGACAACAGCATTTAAAACGTAGAATCAGCTTTAATCGCACAGGAGTTTGACTTTGGTTCCACTTTGATCTTAAATAATACATTCTAAATATAAATATGAAAGGGAAGTAAAAATAAAGGATTAGTTGTAAATAGGTGTTTAAAAAGTGCTTTTGAACTATAATAAATGAAACACTGTGACCATTATTTTGATGTGGGATGATGGCACATGTTTCAGTTGATGATGACTTTGTATTTTTATGTTTTTGTGATGTAAAGCACTTTTAACAACTTTGTTTCTGAATACAAGTAAACTTAATTTATTGCTTAAAAAAGATCTAAATGTCTGCTGAAGTTTTAGTTCATTCTGACACAGATATAATGTCTAGAAACAAAGTTTTAACCAAATATTACACAGGTGATGAGCGGAAAGCAGACAGTAGGAATTCATTAATATTCATGATAATATTTTGTGCAGGTTTTCCAGGATTTCAATGTTCTTACCTGGATCCGTCTCTTCTTGCGGCTCAAACTGCCCGTCCAGTCGCTCAGCTGTCGGATGCGACTCTTCAGGAAGTCTTTCCGGTTGTTCCCGGAGACGGCGGCGCTCACTGGCTCGGCTTTACGATTGGGCAGCGTGTGCGAGACGAACCGCGGCTCGAAGCCTCCGGCGGACGGCGCCTCCTCCTGGATGACGTTGTCCATGGCTGGCAGCTGCTGCTGCCGCAGAAAAGTGTCCGCTGATGTCGGAAAGGCCGGAAGCGCGTTGTGTCTGCTGTGGAAGCCTGGCGGTGAAGCCAGGTTGAGGTCATGGAGGTCAGGCTGAAGGATGACGGAGTCCCCGATGCCGCTGTCCTCAGTGCGGCCAGAGGAGCAGCTGTTGTGGCCTTTGGCGCCCTCTGCAGGAGGGAACAGGAGGGCGGAGCTAAACCCAGGTGAGACGTCCTCCACCTGAGTGGAAGAGCAGGTGTTGTAGCCGCTGCTGGTGTCGACGCTCTGCCCGCAGACGAACACGCTGTCGGTGAGCTCGCCGGCGGCGCCCCAGGGCGAGTCGTACCAGGACCCCTCTGAGCTCAGCGAGCTGCCCTTGCTGGTGCGGTGGGACGACTCCGGGTGGAGGCTGGCGGGCGCCGGGCCCTGCGGCTCCACGGGAAGCACCCTGGCGTTCGTAAACTCCACCCTCATGCTGCCATCTTTGCTGAGCAGGACCTTGGGGCTGCCGCCACACTGCAGGGACGGCTGATCACCGTTAGGCCCCTGGAATCCAAACGGACTCCTGCGGCCGTCCTGCATCCGGTCGCCTCGGATGCACCTCTGAGGGGATCCCGTGCTCTGTTTGGCGCCCCCTCTGGGCGTCGACTCGTACTGCCAGGAGGCGTGCTGGCCCCCGTGGCCCTGGCCCCCGTAGCCCTGGCCCCCGTGGCCCTGGCCCCCGTGGCTCTGGCCCCGGCTCTGGCTGCTCCGCCACCAGCTGCGGGCCGACGCTGCGTCTTCCTTCTTGGCAGAGAACCTGAGGGAGCCGCAAGGTTTGACCGGAGAGCTGAAGCTGCTGTGACTGTCTGCGTTTCCCATGGCAACCTGGAAAATGACATCATCAACATGAGACAGTGAGAAGTTGATGAAAGTGGGAACGTCAAACATTCCCATCTCAGAGTGCAACTAGAACGCAACTCAATGCCCAATCCCAGGACTTTCTGATTCATAAACCCTTCGCTTTCATTTCCTACACTGCAAAAACACAAAATCCTTCTAGTTCAAATATTTCAGCACATTTAAAAAATATAAAGTGAACCAACAGGTAACTTTTCACCAAGATTTAAGAAGGATGGATAGAAGAGTAGCAAAACCAAAGAAACGTGAAAAAAGCTAAAAGGCATTTAGGAGAAATGACCTCCATGCAGAATGCTAAGATGGGCAGAAAAAGCAAAAAAAACAAACCCCAAAGCAAACAAAAAACCGAAAATTCAAACTGACATTCAAAAATACTCTATCCCAAAGGAAAATTAAGTAAATCATCACCCATTCCCATTGTTAAGCATGATGGTGGCAGCATTATAATATGGAGAAAATGCATTTCTTCTGGTAATTGGTGATTGGAAGGCGTTGTAGAATTGTTGTAGATTTCCCCTCCAAAACCTGCAGCTGTAACTGTATAGAAAAGAGGTTCTACAAAGGTTTTACCTCAAATGCACGCCGCACTTTTCAGATTTTTGTAAGAGTAAGTCATTTTATTAAATGTTAAATAGTAGGAACCCATGGTGATGAAATCAGACGGATAAGACTGCATTTATAAAATATCTGAACACATCATGAACAAATAAACAGCAACAGAACTGAAACTTCAAGGGATTAAAAATATGCAATTACTTTAAACTTTGACTAATTTAACAAGATAAAATCAGAAATGCCGACATTAGATTCCTGATCAAATTCAGATTTTTCTGTTATCCTTTTGAACATTTACTGATTATTTCACCGGTGAAACGTCTTTAACTCTGCTGCAGTAATTCACCTGCTCCGTTAACATCCAGCTCTCTCTCTCTGAAAGGAGCAGAAATGACCTAAATGACCTGGAATCAGTTTTATCCAGAACCAGGATCTCCTCAGTTCATAAAAACCAAAACTTTCTGTTTCTCAGGGTAAAATGACGATGAAGATGCAGGATTTTTACCGGTTTTCAGATCTGCAGCTGCCTCTTCATGCTCCGTCCTCCTCTGCGTCCTTCCAGCTCCTCTTCCTCTCTCTCTCCCTCTTTCTGCTCATCTGTTGGGAGAACAGAGGGAGGGAGGGGCTTTGTGAGCTCCAACACACAGACTTTCCTTTTGTACGAACCTCTTCCCCTCCTCCTTCCCCTCCTTCTTCCCTCGCTCCTTCTCTTCCATGACGTTTCTGTTTCTGAAACCAGACCTTGTCCTCCTCCTGTTTATTTTGGTTTTCTGGAATGCTGAGCAATTTTCGCCTGGTTTTCTTTCCTTCTGCTCCTTTTTTCCTGTCAAACATGAAATCTGCAGGCTGAGCTCATCTGGCTGCAGCTGCTTAAGTGTTCAGAACAACGGAGTCCAGTTAATCATCAGCTACAAGGTGTTGCTGAGATGTTACAGCTCCCTCTGAATGTTTACTGAAAAATATTAAGATGCATTAAGCAGAAGGGATTTCTGACAACCTGAGGAGAATAAAAATCCAACTGGACAGAACCAAGTCCATTTACTGAACTCCGGCATTTACTTATTCACACTTGGATTAAACATAAAGTCTTTATGACATGTTGCATCATCTGTTAATGTAAAAAAACTCTGTAAAAATAATTTGTCTCTTGTTGGAGTTGGTTTTTAACACAAAACAAATCACTAAATTACACTTTTCAGCTAGAAAATGTAAATGTTTCCCCTTTTTTTAAGACAAAAATGGAAAAGAGAAGAGAAAAAAGAAAAGAGAAAATCTGAAAAAAGAAAAAAGGGTAAAAAAAGCCAGAAGAGAGGAAGAAAAAAGAGGAAAAATGAAAACTGCAAAGATAAAACAAAAGACTAAAAGTGTCTTACTGACAACTGACAACGCAGCAAGGCATCATCCAGTTGGATTTGAACTTGCAACCCTCAAAGCATCACTCCAAACTCTCTCAATCATCTTTGAATGAACAGTTTTGCAGAAATATCACTGTACTGTGGATCTCTGCCTACTCTGAGTTCTGCATTCACAGATTTTTCTGGGGAAAGTGACTCAAAGTTATTCATGAAAAATTTGCTAATTTTTTGATAGAGCATTTCTAAATAGTTCCATAAAGAAAATGAAACTCTGGAATCTGAAATATAAAGTTGCAATGCCACTTGACAAACTATTGGCTGACATTTACAAAGCAGCCAATCAAAGAGTGCCATTTATTTATTTTCCTTTATGCTGATTGGATGAAACCTCAACAGTGCAGATGAGGAAAACTGTAGATTTTCTCAGTTTATTTGGTGTTTAAACCATTAAAATATGCATTTATAGACATTTTTAGATGTTTGAAACATCTCTTTTTCGAGGTTTGAAACCCTGGCTTGTTAGCATAGGTTAACACTAGAAGCTTATAATGCTTTATAAGCATTTTTAGAGGGATAAGCACGTTCAGCCAGCTGAAGTTCCTGACCTGTGTGAAAACAATGAGTTCGTTCAGTTCAGTTTATAATGTTCAAATAAAACGGAATAAAGAATTTTGAGTAATTCAACATTGTTTGGTCCCATTTTACAATAAGGATCCCATTATAGATGGTTAATAGTTTATAAATATGTTATCAATTAATCTATAAACACTTTATAAATCATTACCAAGGATGAGAAAGAGACTATGCTAAAAAATACATTTATTAATGCTTATCTAAATAGTCTGAAATGTTTAATATAACTATAGCTGAATAGATTTGACAAGAATGGTAGATCTTTTTAATAAACGTTTTTAATGATTTATAAAGTGCTTAGAGATGAATTAATAATATATGAAGTTTTTATTAGCTAACTATGAAGGGAGCCTTGTTGTAAAGTGGTTTCCATTTTTCTACTCTGAGCAAACAGAACAGGATTTCCTGCAGTTCTTAAACCAACAATCTTTGACCTGATCAGAAATCATTACTCAGTTACACGTCGTCTGCAGAGCAGTAAAAACTCTGAACATTCGTTTCCGCTAACGGGTCAGAGGTTCCGACAAACTCAAGGCTCAGTGCGTAAGAGCTGGGCAGCGCCATCCTGTCCCACAGGAGGAAGACGGAGGGAGGAGGACGAGCCACTGACCCCCGAACGCATCGCCGACCTCTGACCTCTCCTGAAAGCAGCGGCCTGAACCCTGGACAGCTGTGACTCTAAGGAGGAGGTTTAATTAGAGGAGGAGTTTGTCTCACACCGTTTCAGCTTCTAATGTCCATCAGTAATCTAACAGAGTTTCCTGCATTCCTCACTTCAGTGAAGTTTTTCCCTCCTCCCAACATTTAATGCTGTTCTGGCAACAAAAGCATGAAACTACATGGAATATTATCTGTTTATTGTGCTTTATTCTCGCTACAAACACTTGTCAAGGTTTTCAACAGTGTGAGAATTTTGTCCTATTTTTGTTTTTTCTATTGGGGACAAATCAGGACTCCGGAAATTGTGTTGACCTGATGTAAATAAATGTCCAAATTGATGATTAAATCTATTTCCATGAAAAGAAAACATGGCTTCAGTTTGGATTTGACTGCGAGGTCTGAGAGTCTCAACCTTTTCATTGCTATCGATCTTTGAGGAGCCTGAAACTTTGAACACCACAACAGACCTGATGAAGCAAAACTATATGTTTGCTTATAAGGGAAAACTTCTCATTGTTTTGAATATATTTTCAGGAATCGTTCTTTCAGAACTTCAGATTTTGGTCAGTATAACAACGTCATTTTTAAACATTAAATGATTAACAATTTGATTAGTTACCAAATATTCTAACTCTTGAGTAATTTCTTGGACTGCTAACAACATGTTGAAGTATTAAAACTCCTACTTGTGTACAATTTTTGGCTACTGTACCCGCTTCTACTTATGAAAATTAAATATGGAGTTTATTCTTTTTAAAGATTATTTTGTAATGTTTTAGAAATAGAGCTGCAGAATATTTGTCATTTCTTGGATACTGATGCCTCAGACTGACCCCCCCTCAGTCTGACGCTTTGTGTTTGTCTCTTCAGCTTTAAAAGGAAAAACTCTGCAGCTCACTTTTGTCTTCTCAACCCATCGACCATCTGCCGCTCCGCCATGGCCGCCCCGCCATGGCCGCCCCTTCTCCATTCTTCACAGACAAAAACCCTCCTCCTCCTAATCACCTCCCCCGGTTCAGACCAGCGGCAGAATGAAAGAATTCATCTGAGCTGAATCGAAAATATTAATGCAGCTGAGGAGTTTGCCACCTGTTCTCCCAGAGACCAGCTGATCCTCTCATGCTCTGTCTTCAGACTAACTTCAACACGTCCTAGTTAAAGTCACTAACATCTGTGACTGGGCTTCAGTTTATGGTGACAAAGAAGGTATGATGATGGTTAATTATGTGCAGGAACACTTCAGAAACCTGAGGAACAAAAAGGGAAAAAAACTGAAATATGAACTCTTAGGCTTTTCTTCAATAATAAATCCAACAGTTTTTTCCTCTTGTTTATATCTCTGGATTCAGACTATTTAGCCAAATAAAAACCTGGTATACCAGATATTTATAATTGAACCTATAGGACTAAAAAAATAAAACTATGAAAAAAAGCCTGTAAGGAAGGAAAAGAAGAAGAAAAGAAAGGAAGAAAAAGAGAGAAACTCCACACTCTCCAGGTTTTTCCAGCTTTTCCTATCAGCATATTATTGTTTTCCAGCTTTTTCTTCAGCTCTCCAGAAAATAAGCTGAGGAAATGATACTAAATTGATAAAATGTTTCCATAAATGATGACAGGATGGAAATAATCTGAGCAGAGGAAGATAATCTGAGCTCTGGAACTGAGAGATAATCAATCAACCCTAGAGGAAAACCAAAAACTGAAAGTACTTCCATTATTAAATAAATCACAAAATCAGAACAGCTCTAAATATCTGGTGAAGTTATCCAACATTAAACATCAGCATTTGAGTTAGAGCTGAGAGAAACAGGAAACAGGAAGTCCTGATCATCTGCTAACAGCAGGAAGAACATGAACCAGATGAACATTGATGTGCTGGTGGGTTTTCTTTATCTGGGATTGAATGTCCAGAGCTGGAGCTGACAGAGATTTGGATAAGGAGGAGGAGCAGCAGCTTCCCTCTCAGCTGAGGAAGTGAGCCTGGATGGAGGCGGGAAGAGGAAGTCAGCTTCCTGTTGGGATGACTGGACTCCTTGTGCCACTGCTGGGCAGACGGGTGGAGTGTCGCTCTGCAGGTGGGGCTGGTGGGGGTGGAAGGACATGGGTGGGACCTGGGAGGGGGTGGGTGGGATCGCAGTCGCTGCTTCCTGTTTGGTGGAAGGTTCTGGAGAACTGAGGAAGCTTTTAGAGAGGAGAAGCTGCTGATGGAGGAGGAACAGGAGGAGGAGATGGAGGAGCTACTCAGTCTGGATGACAAGGAACGACAAAGAAGAAGTCCTGGCCTGGATGAGGTTGGATATACATATGGACTCTGTCCGTCCGTCCGCTACTTTTCCATTTATACTTTAACCAAGAACTCTGAAAAATGCATTCTTGAAATTGAATTTTGGCATCAAATTAACAAATGACTCGCATACATTCTTCCATAACGTTGAGTAAAAAAAAACAAACAACGCAACAAAAACTCCCAAGTTCTTCAACACAAGATGGTCTGCACAAATCTTCAGGTCCAAAAACTCTCAGGTCAACAACCTGCCAAACGTTTTTTGTGAATCAGACATTTGGTCAGATTTGTTTGAGAAAAACCTACATTTTCTTGTTCTAAAACACACCAGCAAGATGCCAAAAATGATAATAAATAAGCTTGGCTGCTCCATTGAATCGATTGTCTGTAATCCTATCAAACAGTCTGGTGGCCGGGGGAATAATCAGATCTGGTCCTGGATTAAACACGGTTTACCTGAACCAGCTGAGGTTATCTACAGGTCACCAACAAATCAGAGTTACAGTCAGATCAGATTCATCTGTTCACACATGTGCAGGAAACTTTAACACCCTCTGATCCCCGATGGTTGGTTTAAATCAGCTTATAAACAGGATGATCGAATAATGGGAGAAAACCTGAAGATATTATCTTGTTAATGAAACGAGGACTGACCAGAATGATAAAAACAAGTAAAAACACCAGGGTGGTTTCACTGAATGAACACTAAAACAAACAGATCTAATGTATTTAATGTAAAACAGCTTCCCAACACCAAAATTAACTTGTCTATTCTGCAAGTTTTAGAAAAATGTATGAGAAAAATGGAAAAAACCAACAAAGAAGTCAAACAGCATTTCAAAAACAAGACAAAGATCTATTAAATGTTTTAGACGAAGCCAAAATTTCTACTAACAAATCGTCAGTTGTTATATTCAACATGTTTCTCCTCTTCATCACAAAAACAGAAATTCTTACCAAGAATTTATGTCTTTTATTAACTTACAAGAAATTTTTCAGCAACATGTAGGAACTTGATTTAGGTCAATAATTCTTGATTATTAATCAAAGCCTAGTAGCTTTGATTAATAATCAAAGCTGATTATTTTCACTTGTAACAGAAAAACTGTTTTGTTAAGTAAACTGTCAGAATTATAATATTATTTACTTAAAATAAACTCTTAAATTTCACTAAGAAGTTACTTGTAAGTTAGTTTTGTCTTATTTCAAGTGCAGTAAGATATAATTAAAAACTGTTGATGTTTTGACATGCAGTTGAAATTTATCTGAATTATTTAGTTTTAGGGTAAAATCAAGACTACTAGTTAAATTGTTTTAACTAATTTTTAGCCCTTACTCCCTGTGGGAGTGATTAGCTTAGAGGAATGCTTACAAAGTAAATCATTGTTTCATAAAATGTTTATGAATGGTTATAAATGTTTATAACTGGATTAATTATATAAAAAATTCACAAAATTAATTACCTACATTGTAGTAATATAATTTTAGAGTGCTAACGGCTCAATTTGTTCTAATTTTGGACCAAGTTAGCATTTTTAAACACATTTTATTTTAGTATTAAAATACTAATCATTCATACAAACCTAGTAGAGGATCTGAAGGAGCATCTGTTGAAGGGGACTCAAGATTAGGGTGATGGTAAGGAGACATTTCAACCTCAAACTTGTGTCAACACCAAAGAAACGTTTAATTACTGAGATAAATATAGACAATAATTAACATGACATATTTTCCCCTATAAAAAAAGATCAAATATTTCTTTGAACTGGCACTATTTTTACTTTTGTTTCTGATCTTTTGAGCAACAGATATCTAATTTCTTGTCAGAATGAAACTTTTGCATTGATTAAAATCATTTTAAATCTGAATTCAACAGTGGTATAAATAAGTTTTGTTCCACTTCCACTTCCATAACCATAACTTTATAAAATATCATATCTAACTCAAACTAGGTGGAGCAGATCACTGAACATTTGCTCCAAATGAAACAATTAACAGGAAAACTAAATCAAAAAGGAAGGCAAACCTACGTGAAGCTCTGCTGATCAGAGTCTGAACCTCCGTCCAGGATTTGTGCTTCTGCTTCAAATCCTTCCCTGTTAGGAGAGAAAGTCAGTTCAGTTAAGTTACCATATTATTTATCTGTCTAGTCCATCTACAGGCAGCATGAAGCCACATCTCTAAAGATCATAATGCATGAAAGATCAGCCGCAAAGACCACATCTTATGATTATGTACATTTTAATAAGCTTGGACAGCTGCAGAAAACATGAAACAGATTCATCTACACTTCTACCACAAAAAGGACTAAATAAATGAACCCCTGTGGATGCAGAAACACTCAGCTCTCAGACTGAGTTATAGGGGCCCCTGGAGGCCCTCAGGGCCCTCAGGGCCCACAGGGGGCCTCAGCTCAGGGTAAATGACCAGAACAAGCATCAATGGGTCTCTGACAGCAGAACCGATGCAGGATTCCCTCAGTGACGGAACAAAACAGGAGGCGAGTGTCTGCTGTCATTCAGGCTATTCAGGCCCCAGATGCCTTCTGGGACAGAATCTGAGGGCCCACTGCATTTCAGGAGACCAAAACAACACAGTGACCAGTATCTGTTGGAGAAAATATATCATTAAAAACCCTTTGGACTCTGTGCTGTGACGGTTCTTTAACCCAGACTGGAAAACTTCAATATACAATTTTCTGCAAGATTATAGAGCGAAAAGGAGCCAATAATGAACGTATCCTGTGTTTTTAGAAAAGATGAAGACCTGGGAAATATTTATCACATCGATCACATTTTGACTTTTAAGTATTCATTAGAGAACTTTCCATGTAGCACCAACCCGACAGTAAAAGTTTAACCAGTTAATGTCAGGCATGTGTGAGATCTGCAGAGACACTAACTGGAGAAAAGGTTGTATTGATGATCCTGTCTGCAGAACAAAACTGTCTCATTTCCTGTCAGAAGGTTTAGGTTGAATAAAACTATTTTAAACATAAAGTCATCAGATGTCTGAATAATTTTGGGCTTAATTCTACTTTTATGTACAATTGTTCATTTCTCATTAATTTAGCAAAACTCTCTCTATAATCTGTGTGGAAATGTTTTCCTTTTGGACAAATTTTGATAAACATCTTGTTTTGCATCACCAACAAACCTCAGATTGTAGTTTCCAGGACTGAGCTGCATGTTTTCATGCGTAGCTCTAAAACTGAACCTTTGATTTCCAAGCGGCTACATTTAGTGAAATAAATGAGTCATCGCAGCTCAAATTGCAGAGCTTGATGCTGCTTGTGGTGTTTTGCTGCTAAATGAGTCCAAACCAAAACAACCGCCGCTGCAGAGGGTTTTCTTTTCCCCGATCGCTCCAAACATAAAAACCGTGACAGCAGTTTGATTTACTCTGCCTTAAAAAGCTGCAGCTTATCTGCAACCTTAAGGAGCCGAAGCTGCTCAGTTCATTTTATTATGTCAGACTAGACTGCAGAGCAGCAGAGACCCAAACACATCCATAAAACACATGTAAACACTGAGAATGTAGCAGGATTCTGTGGTTAACTCCAAGTTTGTGTAAATACAGTCAAACCGCAGGATCAACACAGCCTGGAGGTCAAACCCACTGAAAACACACTTATTAAGCAGAGAGAGCATGAATGTGTGTTTCATTACAGGTGGACATCGTCCCTCATCCGACTGAAGCCTGAAGAGACGCTTCTGAAACCTTTTTTTGTTTTTACAGTTAAACAAACACGATGTTACATTTCTGACAGTGGAAGGACAAAGATTTGGACGAGGTCAACATTCAGAGAGGAAGAGGAAGAGGAAGAGGAGTGAAGCTGTTAGGAAGAAATGTATTTTCTACATAACTGCATGTTCAGTTTTCCTCTAGGATTTTGTCTTTGTTCCTTCTGATACTTTTTTTTGCTTTCTGTGATGATCTATCAACAAGTTACAGTAAAGGCATAAATGTGAATTTTATCCACATTTATGCCTTTACTGATCTTGACGTGAAAACTTTAACTTCAACAACAGAACATCCAGTGTTTTACTGACAACATGAATAAAATCTAATCAGAACACAAGGAAACAAGACGTTGTCATTCTGAGGCTCTGACATGTCCGTTGATACAGATATTACATTTTGTATGAATCGTTTTGCAAAAGCCAAAAATAATTTGGGAAATTTGCCAAAGCGACTGATAACAGCTGTAAGATGTGCTGTTGGTTCTGCAGGTGTTTCTGTGTCACTTCAGACGTTTGCCATTGTGTGACTGTCTAAGCGTTGACCTCTGACCTGATTAAATCTGAGTTGTAGTGAGGGAGTTGGCTCTTCAAGCTGCTTAATGCTCCAAAGGTCCAAACAAAGGCCTGCTGGATCCGTCTCCACCCAACTGCTCCAAGATATTGTTTCGTTTAAGTCGTTACGTCAAACTTTATCATAACAGACAGGAAGTGCTGCCAAAACACAATTAAGACCAGGAGCTGTAATAACCGCTGACCTTTTCCTTCAGGAGTTTCTACTCCAAAAGGTCTCAGGGTGTTTGGTTTCCCTCGCTGCACCTTTTTAGTCTGCAGATTGAGTGATTTTGTGGTTTCGAGAGCCGGTCAACAAAGTTTCCCTTGTAACCAAAAAACGTGATTACAGAGCTTTGCTTTGGTTGTAAATAAGCTGAGCGGCTGCAGAGCTGCAGGATGTGTGGAAAGCAGAGAAAGGTCCACTTGTTTCAGGGCAGGTAATGATCCCAGAGGTGTTCAGCGGTTTGTACCAGCCGGGTTTGGTCTGAGCCTCAGAGGAATGTCGAAGCTTTCACTGAAAACCCGCTGAGTGGACAAAGTATGTCAGAGACAAAAGACAAAGTGTTTTCTGGCCTCGGCTGCAGAAGTGAAGCTGATCTGACCGAGCAGACGGATCAAGACTGAGAAAACATCTCAGACATCAGAGACAGAAGAGCCACTGATATGGACAGAGAGTTTGGTCCTCCGCTCATCATCATAACTCCACTTATTCAAGGCTCACTGGTTTATCCAGCCTAGAAGGACTTGGAGGTCGTTCCAAGGATGTGCTGCATCCTGCGGGTCCAGAACCAGAACCAGAAGAGATTCTTGTGGCCCTTTCAGAGGATTCTGGGTCTAACCCTGGTGAACAAGACCAGAAAGGACCCAGAAGGCATCCTGATAACATGCCTGAATAAGCTCAAGGCAGGGGTGTCTAAAGTGTGGTCCGGGGGCCGTTTGTGGCCCCTGACTTCAGTTCAAGAATGATAGAGCACAGATGTTTTCAATGATACTTTATGGTCAATGTAGACAGAAGAAAATTAGTACATTTCCACCAGAAAACTAAGAAAAATTATGGAAATAAATAAATAAATTTCTGAGTTTCCAAAAATAAACACTTTTGAAAATATTTTCTGTTTTTTCACAAAAGTTGAGAGAGTAATGTCAAAATTTGAGTGTCAAGTTTCAACATTCAATCACAGAAATGTCCTAGTTTTTTTCTCCAGTCAGATGAAATTAAATTTAGCTACCAGGCTAAATTTAATTCAGTATTCAGTTAGCCTGCTAGCTGAATATTCAGCTTGGATCTAGAAATTTAGTTTGCAGCTGCATATTTAGCCTGCTAAATGTTTAACTAGCATTTAGCTAACCTTAACTGAGACATCTGTATGAATAACATTGTAAAAATATGAGTTTGAAAAATTAACCTGCCATTTTTTTTCTTAAGACAGGCTAATTAACCCATAATGTTGTTGTTAATTGTGAATGTACCTTCTGCTTGCTTTGCGTTTAAACATCATATGAATGAAGGTGGTGCAGCTCAAGCGTCTGCATTAAAAGCTGGGGAATCCATCTCCTGCTTCCTGTGTTTCTTTGACGCAGGTTAAAAACAGAGCAGCAGCTTTTATATTTAACTGTCGGCTTCCTGCCAAACCAACCAGCAGATAAACTGGAGACACATCTGGCTGCCGGAGCGGGAATTTCCCGTCCTGCTGGTAAACAGCCTGACGTCAACGCCACACGCTGATTTCCTCCGAAACGCTTCGCAATCAAACACCTTATGAAGGGTCAAACATCCCCGTCGCACATTTCCTGTGCCGCTGTCCGAACACGATGAGAAGGAAAACTGGAACATTTCCAAACCATTTCAGGTTTATTTAGCCCAAACCAGCAAGCAAACATGCTTCATGCTCATTTTCTGAGTTGTTTTTGCATCTTTCCAGTACATTTTGGTTTCTGACTCAGAATCAGTTCCACTATTGGTTTTTAGATCTAAAAAACAAAACTGACATTCTTGTGCATCCAAACACATGGTGTTGTGTGATTTCAAACAAAGCCTGGACGGCCTTCAGCCCCTGCAGCTGAAAACAAACCAGTTAGAGTTGGTAACTTTACACAAGAGCTGCTGCCAGAGTCCCCAGAAACCACAGGAAGCTCAGGAACGCCCGACTCATTACGCAACGACCGGCTGGAAAACACTGCCATCAGAAACATGGCGAGAAATTCAATCACAAGGCCTTGGGAAACAAAGGATGAAAGCAGATAAAAACCACAGGATTATCTGAGAGGAATATTGCAGCAACCAGATGAGCTGGACCACTGATGTGGTTTTGATTGGTTTGTTATTTAGTGAAATATTTGTGTTAAACATCAGAGTGATGTCAGATCGTAGCAACAAGACGGATTGTGTCCTGATCCGACTTCTACAAACCAGAAGAACACAAACATCTGAGGCAGAGGAAGAGCAAACCAACAGGGCGAGTTCAAAGCTCCAAGCCGGAACAACAACACAGCTGGATCACAAACCCGGCTTCGCTTTGGGATTTAGAGCCGTGATGGTTCTGGAAGGAGTTGATTCTGAGTCCAGTGAGCCGTTTCTGTGTTGATGTTTAGGATGATTATCCTGCTGAAAGAGCCGGAGGCGCCTCGCTTTCAGCTTGACACCAGAGGGAAACCAGGCGTAGAGCCAGACAATCTGATAGGGACCAACAGGCCCACAGCATCACACATCCTTCACCATGCTTTTCAACACACAGTTTTATATTTAAACATAAAACAAATCTTATAAAACAGCTATCTGCAATTAGTTTAGTGGTGAATTTTATTCAGTAGAGCAAAGGAAAAAAATAACTTTTTTTATGGTAATCTAAAAAGGGTTTTGGACTTAGGTTCATCTTATGGACTTATTTACATTAATTTAACTTAATTCTTTTGCTTTTGCTATTGCAACTTACTTTTTTGTGTTCATTTAACTCAAAACTTACACTAACTAGTTGAACCAACTTAATTGTAGTGCTTTTATAGGTAACAAGCAATTAAATTAAGTTTATCCAACTTAATTTATTAAGTTTAACCAATTCAACATATTGTAATCATACAGTTTATCATCCATAAATGTAATTGAATTGCTTGTAACCCATAGAAGCAATTCAATTAAGTTGGTTCAATGTTTTCTTTTTAGAGTGTACTAATTTATAGCTCTTAGTAAAGATATAGGCAAGTTTTGAACAGGAAATGTTTTCTCAAAGTTAATCCTGACTCATTTAAATCAAACTGATATCTGCGCTTATCTACACTGCAGAAAAACAGAAAGTTGTGGATTAATTAATACAACTTTAAAAGGGCAATATTATGTGTTTTCCAGGCACAAAATACCATTTACAGCTTAATCGAGTAACTATGTTACTTCAGTTGTTATAAAAATGTTGTACATATGAAGTATGACTTAAAAGAAATTTTACTTTGTATTTTAGCACCTTGACATTATGACCTCTGTCTTTCACAAAGTTTTTACCAGTGTTGCTCTGAGAAGCAGTTCCACCAGGTGTTTGCTATTTGCTGCTGGCTAGTCTGAAGGAACTGAGTGTGGGAGGAGCTGCGTCCCAAAGGCGGGGCTAGATTCATCCAGTCATTTTGCTACCATGGAGATTAAATTACTTCTCAAACATGCATGAAAGGATCAAGGCGACACTACAGGAATATTTTTGATGAGGGAAAAACTTTATATCATGACGTAAAACTCAAATATGTCGATTTTACATACTAGTGCCCCTTTAACATTTTTATCAGAGCAGTAATAACAGGAATATCAGGAGTTACCTAAATAAAAATGCTTTGTCTTTGGTTAGTGTTGATCTACATTTTGCATGAATATTAAAATTTGATTTTTTTAATGATTTCTCAGACAAAATTAAAATGTTACTTAAATATCTCAGCTTCAGGGAAGGCAGGAAACCAGGAAGTCGGTCATGGAAGATTTTTTTTATCCTTCTCTTTCGGTTTCTGCTGCAGAACTGGTTCCTGATCCAGAGCCAGATAAGACCAAGTTTGATTCTTCCAAACCGATCCAAGTTTAAAAATGCTGATCAGGAATGGAAAACAGGAGTAACAGCTGAACAGAAGCAGAAATCCGACCTGGATGTGAGGAAACATTTTTCTGAGGGATGGAAAGATTCATCCAGGATAACGAGATACTTTTTCCGACTTGTACAAATCCTCTTAATAGTTTGGGAAAAGGCTGAGAGGGAAACCAGGAGAGTTTTTATGAGGAATTAAAGCTGAAACTGTCCTGCAGCCACAAAGAAACTAGAGACGACCTTCCCAACGCGGAGCTTCCTGAAAATCCCAAATATTTACAGACGGACATTTAATTTGGCCTGGAACGAACAAAACAGACGAAATATTAGAAAATCTGAACACTAATAGTCTGTTCTGAGTGTTTTCACATTAATAACATGTTCATGACGACATGCTGACTGTGGTGGGCGAGCGAGGCAGTTCATTATGTGGGAACATGGGGGGAGAGAGAGAGAGAATCCGTTCTTGTTGGGAATAATTGGAAGCAGCTGCTGAGGAAACGTTGATCCCGGTTGGCTGTTGGGAGTTTCTGTTTGGTAGAACGGCGACTTGGTGACGCAACGCTGCAGAACGGATCAGAACCTGGTTCCCACCAGAACCAAACACCAAACACAACTTCATGAAAAATTCTGTGTTTTCTCAAAGAATCAACATCTAATCACCAGAGGACAAAATGTCATCTGTCCTGGGCGGAGTAATAACTTCCATATTTAGTTTTCTGTTATATAACTCTGTCAGGAACACAACACTTCTTAAACGGGAAGTATATATTTTTAGACATAGTTCCATTTTATGACACAACTAAGTAACTTGTTATAAAACTGATATTTACATAGCAAATATGACTTAAAAGAAATTTTACGTCAACATTTAATTCCTTGAAGTTGGGATTCTGCCTCTTTTCTGCTCTTTCTGCATTCAGGAAGTCGTCACACTTTGTTAAAAATGCCTCAGTTACATATTTTCCATAATAAAAATGTCTATATTTTGTCTACTAAACAATAAATTAAGCATTAACTATTTTAATTAAACATTTTTTATAGAAATAGGATTGTAGATTCAAAAATTCAAATGATTTATCCTTGTTAAAAGAAATGTGGCTAGTGATAGTTTGGGCTTCAAAAAAATATTTTGTCTTTTTTCAGCTGTAACAACAGAATCCAGATCAGTTCTCATTTGAAATGACCAACTTTAAATTAATCAATTAAAAGTAGATTTGGTGCAACAATGTGAACTTTAGACTATAAGTCAATGAGTAAACATGCATTGTGTTGCATCTGACATTTTTGCAAGTAGATTTTGATTCAAAAGATAAAGTTTTGTCCCAATTTATATTTGAAATAATGCTGAGAGGCCAAAGAAAAAAGAATCATGAATCCAGGAGCCACTAATGGCCCCTGGACCACAGGTTGAACACCGTTGGGTCAGATGTATGAAACTCTTGTCCAGAAACTGTCGCTGGTCTCTTCTAGAGTTGGTTAGGATGGAACATTTTGCTAAAAGTCATAGGAACTCATCACCTCATCGTTCTGGATGTGAAATCTGTTCAGATTGGCTGCACTGAGTCTGCAGCTCCAGCTGAGCGTTGGGCCCCATGCAAACCGAAGCCGCTCTGCGCAGACAGAAGACTCCTGAAATTACAACTGCAGGCTGTAAATAAACCTCATTATGATGAGCTGCAGCGTTTCCTCTCAGTAATCAGGCAGCGTCTGAGGGGGAAGTTGCTCTTTAATTCAGCTGCTTGTGGAGGAAAAACCCTGAATTACAGATTACAAATGAATCTGGTTGAAACAAACCGGCTTCATTTTTCTGTTTTTCATGAGAAGTTTCAGCTCCGTCTGCATGTTTGTTCATTTCCTACAAGTTTAAACTCAGTTTAAAGTTTATTTTAATAAAGAAAAATCAGATTATAATACGCTTGTTAAAACTTTAACAGACCTGAACATGAATCTTAAACAGTTGATAAAGACACTAAAACGCTTTTTTATAAAGAAAATCCTACAATTGTTTCCATCAGAGAGGAATAAAAGTACATAAATGAAGAACTGCATTTCTTTTCTTCTTGTATGTTGTTTTAAACTTTTTTTTGTATAAGTACAAAAAGTACAAGTATAAGGACAAGAATTGTCTCTTGCTGAAAGATGCTATATAAATAAAGTTGCCTTGAAAAAGGGGGAAATGAAGTTTAAAAGCACCAACAAAAGAACAAATGCAGATTCAGCTCCTGGCTGTTAGAGCTGCAGATCCAACCCGAAACGTTCTAACTCAGTTACTGCAGTCGGTCCATGGATCCGGCTCACGCTTTAAAGAATCTCAAACATGCAGCAGAGCAACAAAACAAACTCTGTTCTGATCTAATTAGTCCAATTAGCCAGAAGCTGCTGGATTTAGAGCTCTAACTGAGTTCTGATCCAGAGTCGATCTTATCAGCTCGGCGTTGGGCTCAGAGCCGCTTTGTGTCGGTTTGTCACAGAAACAACGATCCGGTTGGAACTGCTGTGTTTTCTGCTGCTCTGCAGAACAACATGGAGGCTAATCAGGGGGAAAATCCACTGTGTGATGAGATGGCAGGAAAATTAACCTGAGAGTCTGTAACCTTCTTTACTGGAGGACCGACGGTTCAGGCAAGTGGTTCTTCCTCATCTAAACATTCGGACTGAATCGGTTCAAATGAGTCTGTAAATTATTTCAGACCAGAACTATAAATATCACATGTATCTTTACAGAACAGGTGTGAGAAGATCTGAGAATTTGGGCTTATGTTTGACCATGAAAACTGGATTAAAAAAAAAACTAAAAATAAATGTAAAAAAATGAATAAATAAAAAAATAAAAAGATAATAAAAAATGTTTAAACAAAAAACTATTAAAAAATGAATGATCATATAACTCAATAACAATGTAAAATAAAAATAGAGTAAATGAAAAATAAAAATATTTATAGTTAAAAAAACAACAAATAAAATGAATAAATAAAAAATAAAAAAATAATAAAAAATGTCTAAACAAAAAACGATTAAATAAGAAATGAATATGCATATAAATCAATAACAATGTAGAATAAAAATAGAGTAAATGAAAAATAAAAATATTTATAGTTAAAAAAACAACAAATAAAATGAATAAATAAAAAATTAAAAGATCATAAAAAATGTCTAAACAAAAAACGATTAAATAAAAAATGAATATGCATATAAATCAATAACAATGTAGAATAAAAATAGAGTGAATGAAAAATAAAATATTTATAGTTAAAACATAACAAATAAAATGGATAAATAAAATAATAAAAGAAACAAATCAATTATGAATGAATCAAGAAATAAAAGATTAAAGGCAAAAAATAAACAGATAAAAAATATCTACATCAAAAAGACTAAAAAAGTCAATATAAATAAAACAGATAAATAAAAAATAAAACTAAAATAGTGCTACATATAAATCAGAAGAAGCAATAAAAAATTGTAAACATAAGAATTAAGTTATAAATAAAATTAATTTTAATAAATCTTTTTGCATGCTTGCTGCTGTAAACCACCTGCAGGAAGCAGCTGGTCGGAACCGACCCGATCGCTGATCAGCGTCTGATTATCAGCTGGACGAGTTTCCCATCAGGCTGCTGAACAGAGACGGGACATCTGGACACTCAACTGTCCAACACTAAACAAACAAGCTGCTACTGTTCAGAGAGCTCAGGTGACCTTTGACCTCCCTGATCACCGAGGCGGTGCGATTATTGACTTTGTACTGGTTCTTCTGGGACCCAAAAAGGCTGACGTTCAGATCAGATCTGGTTGAAGATCAGTAGAACTTCCAAGCCTTGCCACTAAATTTGGACTTTAACTAGGCCATTCCACCCCCTGAACTGGACCAGTTTGTCTTGCAATTATGCGGATAAAGTGACCTCTGACACGTTTGAAGGTCGGCCCGGTTCCCCGACCCGAACATGAGGGTCTGTTGGGGTTTGAGGTTCTGAAGCGTCTCCCTGCGGGACGCCGTTTAGCTTTAATGAGTTCGGTCATTACTCACAGCAGAGACGCACAGCAACCTGCTGGGATTCACTCAACAGGGTTTCCCCCCCGACGGGACGCAGCTGCAGGGAAACGTGGAGCAACACCGCGAAGATTTCAGCTAAAGTACTGAAACTAAGACGGTTAACATGATGAATCACTGTTAGAGTTTTACTGGAAAAACATCCCAAGTGTCTGGGAATCTATTTGGTGTCAAAATTTGTTTAAATTTAATGTACAGATCTGTAAAAACAATATGTGTTTCTTACAGATTTTAAATATCCAAAATGCTAAAATGAGTAAAAAAAAAAAAAGTGATGGTTCAGTTTCACCAGGCCTGAAGAAATCGCATGAACAGAACCTGTCTGGCAACATGAAGCAGGCCAGAAGATCATAAAGATCAAATACAATCCAGTCTAACAGAATTACACAGATGAGAAACTAAATGATCTCAAATTTACCTAAAAACATGTTAATGATCTCAAAGACTTCTGGGAAATTATTCTGTGGACAGAAGGTAACAACGATCAAACCTTTAAGATGAGGTTAACTGGGGCTATAACAATAACAATGAATAAAGTAATTAATTAATAATAAAATCAATAAGCTGATAAGCTAGTAACAAAATAAAAGATATAGGCTTAATAATAATCTAGTATAAATTCATAAATAAAAAAATAAGATAATTAAACTAAAAAATAAGATAAATGACTGAAAAAATGCAACATTTTATAATGAATAATACAAAAAATCCACCCATCAGTTGTTATGCTGGGCTAAAACACTGCATTGTTATGCAGTAAAGCAACAATCTGTCGCTCTCCAGCAGATTCACCCAATTATTAAAAACATTAACATGGTCTAGTCAAAGCCCTGAGCTAAAGCAAATTTCCTTGGATGATTTGGGTCCTTAAACAGGCTGTTGATGGTAGAAAACCGTCCAATGTGTCTGAATTAAAACTATTCAGAAAAGCAGAGAGTTAAATTCCCTCCATAGTGAAGTTAAAGACTCATATGAGCTGTGAAGATTAGGGTGTAATTACTTTCTCCACACAAGGCCAAGTTGCTTTGATAGCTTTTAATAAGTTACTTGAAGCTCTGAAACATTTAAATTTGACAAAAAAAAAAAAAAAAGAAAACAGAAGAAACCTGAGGGTGTAAATACTTTCTCACAGCTCTGTAGCTCTTAAAACTCTGAATCTCATTAGGAATAAACAAACTCTTGATTAATTTAATCAGACCGTTGAACTAATCTTTGGTGAACAGAGTGAATCTTTGAAACTGGAGAGAAATAAACAGATATGAGCAGAAAATGTGATATTTTCTCTCTAATCTCAAAATAAAATGAACTTTTTTGTCTCTTCTTAATCACAAAATGATAAAATTCTTAACTTAAAGTTAAGTTTAACTGCCTTAAAGGTCAAGACATCCCTCTTTAGTTATCAGCTGTACTTGACAACCAGTGTTGCTGTTTGGTTTTAGAGACATTGACTTCATCAGTTTCAGGGATCAGCAGGAAGCATCAGAGCTGACG
>CAEGAF010051505.1:0-139816 GCA_903067075.1 Micropoecilia bifurca
GAAAGAAAGAAAAGGACAGCAGCATACATAACATTCTAGGCTGCATACATAAGCAGGTGCTTTATATATTTACATATATAAAAATACAAACTATATAGAAAAGCTGTCAACAATCATGTAAATATGCTTTCCTCATGAAAGCATTCCTCTAACATGTTTGGGCAGTGAAGTCACGAAGTCACGTGATGAATATGTCTTTGAAAGCCTAAAGCAAAATATGGAAGCTTTTTGAATTTATGCTTGAGATAAAATGATGTTAGTTTTTAACCCAAATGTACCAGTTAGACGACTTGCTCTGCTAGTTCTGTTAAAACAAAGTCATTTGCGCTGTAAGTGCAGTGTAAGTGTTTCTAAAAGATATTATGCTCTTGAAAAGTGGAAATCAATTGTGTAAATAAAGCAAAAAAGTTTCCAGTCTGTCACTCCAAAACAGTGAGTAGATTAGAATTCAAGCAGAAACCGTTATTAATCTTCGTTATCAGTCTTCTTTGCACAACAAAGAAGATTGTACCAGCCCGAAACTGGCCCGGAAGGTGAATCATGGCATACCGAGGACAGGGCATGCTGATCTTCAACTGTGTCCGCCAACAAAACCAAAGACCTTGATTTCAATCACTGAGTGAAAATAACAGGATGTGATGATGGCAATTGATTCCCAAAAGTCTGGATTGTCTGTGCAAAGGATGTAGGACATTTTGGCACGCCTATGTGGGATTTTTGTCACAGTCTGTAATTTTAGCATGCTTGCAAATATTAAAATCTTTTCTTTCTAGTGTCCTGCACTAGTTACATGACTGGAAACAGTACAGAGAGGAGACATTGGAAGTGGAAGGAGGAGGATACGTGCCAAAGGTGTAGAGACCAGTCAGCTGAGCAACAAGCATAAACGTTAAACTCGACAAATATGTTGTATTGCTATTATGTCATATGTATCCAGTTATTTGAAACAAGTTCTTAAGAAGACATTCCATTGTTCCCTTCCACCGCATACAAATAGTCACAATTTGCTAGAAAAAAGGAAAATAAATATGTGAATTCACAGAGGTAATACTGACTACCTTCCTCAATCACCTTTTTTTCTGCATTTTGTGGAGCAGTAGTGAGTGAGCAGGTAACAGGCTGCTGCACAGTCGACAATTTACAGGGATTACAACTGAAATAATTTGTTCCAAAGGCATTTAAAATACTGTTGTGGAAATGGATCTTTAAAAACTCGACTTGTGACTAAACTTCTTTTTTTATGGAGGAGAATTTGTGCAAACATCATGTTTATTAAAATGTATTTAAAACTAGATCTATAGATTAATAAATAGGCTATATGTGTTGAACGCATCGTAAATATTTGAATTACAGCTTTTAAACAAAGAAATGTTGGTTTTGAATTTGCTGATCACCTCTAGGCTTATTTCGGTAACATTTTGATACAGACTTAGTCCTTTAGATATTTAAGGTTTATTTTATTGGCACGATTTCACCTTGTTAGTACATTATTTAGGTTACAAAAGTAATAGAATAAATATTGAACACCCTATATGTTACAGAATTGATTCTGTGGGTCTGGGTTTTAAATCTGTTTGGTTTATATATGAGTTTTATTTATTCATTTAGAATCAGAATCATTTTACGTTTTAGAAAAATATCCAAAACACTAAACCAGGGTGCATAAGCTGAATTAGACTTGGGAACTTCCCGTTGACTCACCGCAATTCAGAAAATATGCCCTTCATATTGTCCTCGTTGGAATGTTTGTTGGTTACATTACTAACGGTATGAATATCATACTTCAGAATTAAAAATAAAACACAAAATTATAAAAGAATTTAAAACAATGGTGAACTTTACAATCAAATATGTGTTACTTGATGAGTAGCGTCACAGGGACTATGAACTTGAAATACTTGAAATTTCAGTTAATGTCTGTTTATAAATCAGTTTCTTTATCCTTTAAAATCTCTTCACCTTACAAATCCTCACTCGACAAGATGAAATCAACAGGAAATGAAGGTATTTTATCCGTTTCCAAGAAAATCAAATATCCTTCTATTTCCAGGCACTGAAACCAGTTGTCACTTTGCACACATGAATGTTTGTGACTAAAAATAGGAACACAGTCTTTCATTTAACATAGCAACAAAAACAGAGTCTGCACTTCAAATGTGGATCAAGAAACAACATTTTAACAGACATTGAGCACGATGACGTAATGAACAGTTTCACCATCACCACCCTACTCACCGTCTCTCCTGGACTCCCCATTTGATTCCATTTTGAATCCAGACAAAATCAATCCCCGCCCACTGCAGAAAGAAACTCTTGCTTGCCTCTACTGCGCTGTCCTGTCCGTCTCAGTGGAAATATTCCCATAACTCTTCTGAGAGGAATATCTACTCTGCTTCTCCCCTCTGAGCCAACCCACAAAGCGCACACACCAGCTCCAGCCCTGCTTGTTCACACCCACTGGAGCACCAGTTTGACAGGTCTTCCACTGTCTCTCATGAATGCATAATTTCCTCCACACTTGCTGATAGAAGCTACACCTTCAGAAGGAATGTTGTCAACACAGCCAGAAAACATCTACTTAGACATCCAGTGCAAACCTTATTGTTGTCAAGATGGTGTTTTAATACAGTTGAAGTAATGCTGAAATGAGACTTTTTTTTCTGTGACCACTGAGAGTGGACCTGATTTATTTTGGGTGTTGCTTAAAACTGGTAGAGAGCCGACTTTTCTTGTTGCTCTTGTACTTCCACCCCACACCACGAAAGCATAACAACAAACAATTCTTATTATTAGTCAATGGAAATGTTTGGAAAGGAATCCCTTCTGCATGATGTAAACCCAGGTTATTTTTTTATTTTAAATGTGCTTCGATACCTTTTTTTTCTGTTTGTGGTGTCTCTAAACCTACTGCAAAAATTATTTTTGATTAAAAAGGGAGGAAAAGAAAAGCAGGAAATTATGTAAAAACATAAAAAAAGAAGCTCAACAATTCCCTCTTTGAGAAACCCACTTCAGCCCCACATAAGCAGATCGGCACAACTAAAGATTTTGTTTCAGGCGCCTCAGGAATCTTGGCTTATGCAACAAGAGCAATTGGCATTCATGACGAGTTCACTAAAACTAAACTTTTTCAAACAGTGGCCAGAGTCTTTTTTCCATGACACCACAGGGAATGTGCTTTGCATAACTGAAGTTATCCAGACGGTTGACTGAAATTGTTGTCTCCTTAAATCTTCCATGGTTGTGGAGAGTATTTTGTGTATTTTCATTCTAAATTTACCCATTTGGAGAACCACGCATAACTCACATGTTTGCTACCAACACTTAGATCTATCCTATGGGTTGTTCTAGTCATGCCTGCGTGTGGTGTGTTTACCTCACCGACTTCTAAGAATGATTTGGTTAGATTTTACAAAGTGTGAAAACACCTGGTATGGGTGGAGTTTATTCTATTCCTGTTGGAAAAACACCCTATGGTCGTTGTGCTTTTTTTTCTAATATAAAGGAGGCCATGTCATAGCCATCACATTGTAATAAAAAATGTTAATCTATTAGTTTGTTTTCTGAGTCTTAAACATCTTGGTATATTGACAATACTTGCATGCATTTATCCAATAACAGAAGCTCTCAGCTGTGAAACATGAGTGCAGCTGAGAGTTTCAATGTCTTTACAACCACAATAAACACAACTATTCAGACTAGCTTTCAGTAAAAGCTTAGAACTAGTTATTACCTCTCCTTTCCAGCATTATATTGGTAATCTAATCTTTGTGATCCCTTTTCCACAATTTATTAATATCAATAATTCCTCAATTTATCTCACTTTTGTTTCCTTGTTACTTGTTTGCTAGTAATTACTTGTTTCATTTGTCTAATCACTTGGTTTTAACATTTTTATCATTTTGTTGTGTGTCATCCTTCAAGAACAAGACAGCTTTTTTCCCTTTTTTTGGCGGATAAGAATTTCCATACCCATTTTATGCACAGCCTAAAATGAATTTCATATTTGTGACTGAAACGCTTGTCTTATTAATTAATGTTCACTTTGTTCTGTTTTACGTCAAACGTAATGTTTTGTTTAAGTGAAGATATTAGAAAATGGATGTATGGAGTTTTCCAATAGCTTCTTTATTAACGGTGTCATATAGATGAAAACGTTATCTTTTTATTTATTTGTTTATTTATATTGTTTTTGAAATTTATGAGTAGAATAATTCTGCATTTCTTGATTAATTATTTGTTACAAAAGGTCACGCGCGGACAGCTTTCAGATCCGGTGCGCCACCTGTGGTTGCTTAGCAACCACATGTACACGCACACACGGCCGACCACCGCAGCGGGATTCACTGAAAGTACTGAGCCTCTAAAGTTAGTATTTGTACACTTTACGTGGCCATGAACGAGTGTTGCGAGTATAACGTGACGGTATACATTTTTAACTTTACGATTTTTTTTTTGCCGCAGTTTTCATTAGTTTCTACCGTTGAGGCGCACTTTTAGAAAATGACAGAAGACGCATTCGATGAACCCTTGGTGGACAGTCACAGACCCGCGTCGGAAACGTCGCAAGTAAGCTGTGAATGATTTAATTTGGGGAAACAAAGGTGAGGCCCATATGATTGGTATCCCTTTTATTCCAGGATATCTCTCATGTGTTAATGAGCGTTTTCAAGGAGGTTTACAATAAGGACATAGTCGAGGAAGGGATTCGGTTGTCCAACCTCGTCCAAACAAATGTGGGAAGAAACAGTTATCATGATAAATATGTTAAGGAGCTGCAGCAGGTAACTAGTGGAACAAAAGTTTTTTTAAGTTTATTAGTATGACAAAGTGAAATGAAACGTCTCCCTCTCTCTTTTTATACTGATAGGCTCGTTGTGAATATGAGCAATGTATAAAAATGGCTGATACGTTGGAGGATCACATAGGTAAAGGTAGAGCCAAAGCTGCTGCCAAAGAAAGCCGGATCTGTGAGATGATGATGGCAGACGTTGTAGCTGGTTGTGATTATGCAGCGTTTCCAGGTGAGTTGCTCTCTGATTTATAGTTGTATGAACAAGTCCAGCGAAACTACAACTTAAACGCGGTGCTAGCACCATTTTGCTGTTGGGATGCTTTTGTTGAAAAGTGATAGGGAATCTGTTCAGGAAACAGGGCAGGACAGATACCCTAAGCACACAGTCAAATCAACAAAGCATCACTGCTTTGTAGGTCAGAGCATATATTCATGTGGTAGAATGGCCCAGTCAAAGCCCAAGTCTAAATCCAATTTAGAATCTGTGGCACAGTGTCACCACTGGAGATTTGAATTTTTGTCTGTAGATGTCCAGAGCTGAGACCAAAAGACTTGTAGTCGTAGATGCAAGGAAAGGTGGTTTTATGAAATATTGCATAATTATGTTCTGCGCTGTGTAGGCCAGTCACAGAAATAAAAAAATCCAATGATTTTTAAGGTTGTGTGTTAAAGGTTATGATAAGTTCAAGAGACAGATATTTCAAAACTGATCTTGTTCCTCATGTTTATTTTCAGTCAAATCCACCTTTTGCTGGTGCGTCGATGATGATATTCTCAGAAGAAACAACCTGATCTCCCCTGGGGATTACTTACCAACAGAGAAACCACGAATACGAGCACCGGCCCCGGGTTTGGGATGCTCCTAAGTGACATTTAAGTAATGATTGACGGTGTGAAAGTGACCATCTTTGTCTGGGCATTTTGTTGACAGTAAAATCGAGTTACGCAAAACCCACTATCTCATTTGCAATACACACAAACCAGGAGTCTAAGGATCACGGAGCACAGAAGACTTTGTTGGAAATGAATGAGTTGGATGACAGTCTTACTTGTGATTCAACCTCAGAACTCCAACAAAACAAGAAAATCCGTAAAATGGTAATTAATAGTAATTAAGTAGCAAAAAAAGGATAGGATTAGGGTTGGGCAAGGTTAGTGTAAAATACACTGTTATTTTTGTTGTACATGACAAAATGATTGAATATGTTTCACTTGTTCCTAAACAGACCAGACCCAAACCAAACTGGTTTGGCAAACCAAGCACAAGAAACATCTTAGAGGGTTTGGAGAAACTTCAGAAGTTTAAGAAAAGACAAAACTTCCTGCTCGATCGACGAGTTTGTCCTCCAAATGCGCAGCAGTGTAGAAAGTCGCTCGGCTCACTCAATGTCAAAATGAAGAAGGACCAAGAGAAGAAAACCCTTGACAATCAAAGGTACCAAATTACCTGAGAGTAAAAGAGAAAAGTATATTTACCAGGTTAATGGCTAATAGTTAGTGTACAACACAGTGCAATATTATGAACAATATAACGATCAATATTGACTTGAAACGTGAGTGTCATTTGACCTCAGTGCAAATAGTTGCACAGCTGTACCAAAGCAGGTGTGTGTAAGCTGAGACCAAATGCTTCACAACGTGGCTGTTGAACCTGAACCACAGAGGCAGTGAAAACCAGACAGTGACTCACATCATCATCCATTTCTTGTCTGTTTTCACACTGTTCAGTAGCTGCAACGTCAGAGTCATGGATTGTACTGTGACTTTACACAGCTGAGGAAGACAAATACAGTCAGGACAAAAATGACTGAAGCATAAGCGTCTTGTTAATAAGGTTTTTTTTGGGGGGGTTTTCCATCCATACACATCTATGCTCACTTATCCAGGCTCATTGACTAACATTAGGAAAATCTGACAATCGGCTAACAATCACCTTTGCACTCGGATCCATGTTTGAGATTAAGTTTTAAATTCTGTTTGTCTGTTTCTTCCTCCTTCTCAAAGCTCTCTAGATGAGCTCTCCCAAGTCTTCCAGGCAATTCCCCAAGTAATGTTTTTCACAGAATACAACATCGGAGGTGTTTATGAGGTTCGTTTCAGTGACCGACTCAGAACAATTTGCTCTTGACCTGGGCTGAAAATATGCTGCTCTATAACTTCTCCCCCACGCTGTATCAGTCTACGCTGGAGCTGAAAAACATGACTTACACAAGCCGCCACGTCAGAATCATCCCTCCTACCACTCCGTACTTCTCCATAGGGCTGGGTGAGTCTGTTTTAGCCTTTCAGCTCAATGTGATGTTGAGGTAAATCAAAATAACTTATCTAGCAGATGGGAAACATTAAGTCAAAAATCTTAGGAATGTCGCTCCTACTTGTTAGCTCCTCACTTGGGAGTAGCGGCTGGGAGTCACCCTGACTATAAAACAATACCAAATTATCTTGAGCATCCGATGCTCCAAACTGAACTGCTATTTATGTAAAGAGTTTGTGTTTGCAGGTAGATTCCCCAGTGATGGAGGCGTTGTTGCCCCAGGGATGAGCTGTGAGTACACACTGCGATTTGCTCCAGACTCCCTGGGAGACTTCAAGGATTTCATGGTGGTCCAGCCTGAATCCGAGCACCTATTCGTGGTGCCCATTGAGGCACGGAGATCTCCTCCTGTACTCACCTGTAAGCCTCACTGCAAACAGCCTTACTTGCTTTGCGTGACGATTCTTTGCAAAACCTCCTCCAAACTGTTTTTATAGTGCCCAGAGTTTTGGACTGCGGGTATTGCCTGGTCGGAGGGGTAAAATTCCTAGAGTTCATGTGTCAAAATGTTGGACTCAGCGCTGGGACTTTTTACATCATCCCCAAGGACAAGTGGCCGGCCCCAAGTCTCAGGGTAATGGTTGCATAACTGAAACTATTCGCTGCACCCTCAACTTTTATGGTCAAGACTTCAAGCTAAATGTTTTTTTAATTGCAGTTGCCTAATTGCAAGTTGAAACAAAATGTTCTCTAAACGTGAGGTTTGGGTTTTTGTTTAGACATTTTTTTTTTAAATATACACATGCACTAAAATAAGTTGGAGAAACACAGTGCTTGAATCCTTTTGGATTTATGGTCGGGTTTGTTTGGAGGTGTGTTAATTCTGGATTTACAACACTTGTTGGGAAAATAGTTCTCCTTTGTGTATTAAAGATAGAACCTGTTCCAAAATGAGCGCTGAAGTGCAATTATGGTGCTATTCATGCATTGTCCAGGCTGTCATAAAGTAAGATTATTAATGCTTTTTCAAGCACTGTATGTTCTTCCTAGGGATAAACATGCTCCTCAGGTGCTCCCCCCTCTGTTATAGGAGACCTCAGTCTCCTTGTCAGGCAGGTCTTTATATAAGCCCTTCCTGTAAAATGTGTCAGTGTTTGTCTAGTCTAAAACCTAAAATGCTCATGTAAGAATTAAGTCATACAAAAATCTCAGGAAAATCACAATCTTTTAAAAAAAAAGTTGCTTATTTTCCTACAGCGTTTGTCCATTTCAAACCTTTTAATTGTGTGTTCAGGCAAAATGTTTTGCTTTGTTGTTATTTTCTGACTGTAAATATAGGACTGCTTCATTAAAATTACATAGCCTCTTATCTTTCCCATTTTGAACAGTGGTTATGAGATATGGACACCTATATTACATTTATTTTTACATTTATTTTTACCTCAGCCAAGTTTACAGATTTAACATTCAGACTCTTTCAATTAGAAGACTCAGTTACTTTTTTATTGGAATTGAAGGGGGGTGTAAAGAATTATGTTAACAAAACAACAATTTCTTAGTGTGGGATTTCTCAATAAATGTGCTCAAACTAATGGTAGGTTTCAGCGTGCGATTCTTCTGCTGTAATTAAAAAAATATATATGTTAAGGTGTTTTGCAAATCTAATGGTTTGTCAATAAATGGACCTTGAGATCTAAGTGCATTAAATAATTACAGACACATTTTTTCTTTTTGAAGTCCTTGTCAACAACATACTTTTCTGAGAAGTCACCCTTTGCAGTAGGCCCTTGTGTGTTTTTCCTTCAGCCAGGAGGCGCTATTAATTTGGAGGTAAGCAGTCACTCTGAACTTGCAAATTCTCACATGAACAGCATGTTTTATTAATTTGTCTGCTTTGCATGAGAGAGAAAAGAAAAACAATCTCAGCAAATTTATAGTTGTTTTTTTTTCTCATAAAGGTCAGTAATGTTTAAACTTCCTCATTTATTTACATGGACAATGTTTATCAGAATTTAAAGGTATATGTATAGGCGCCCCGTATTTTTTTTCACAGGTCGTTTTCTTTCCAACCACTGTGGAGCATTGCTGTCAGGCATTTACCATAATCTGCGACAACTGCCAGGTGAAAGACATTTCCATTGAAGGTCAGTGTTGGAAGCAAGACCACCAAGAAATTTCCTCCGCTGTTGTTTCATTCTATTCCCTGAGGTGGATTAATGTGTTTGGCTTTTACAGGTGACAGTCAACTGGTTGGCGTTGAGCTTGTGTCTATATCTGGAGAAAATGAGCCCCTCACTCCTGGCGAGATGCACGACCTCACTGCAGAGCACTTTGTCCGTTTCGGCAAATGCCACCCTCACATTGAGCAACAGAAGAGACTTGTCATCAGGAACAATGTGTAAGGCTGACTTGCTGACTTTATTGTGTGTTGTCACCGTTGAGCACCTCTTAGTGTATAAAACAACATAGCATCTTACAAAAGTATTCATATTCTGTAAAACCCTCTAGTTGCCAGTGACTGTGACTCAGTAGGATGAGTATAGTTGCAATCTGAAGGTTCTGGACTTCCATCTTCCTCTAGCCATATCTTGATGTGGACAAGGCACCTAATTGACTACCTATAGATGTATGAATGTGTTTATGTTTGTGAGTATAATTGAGTGGAATGTGGCTCTAGTTGAAAAAGCTGTGAGTGGTCAGTAAGACCAGCATTTTCACTTTTTTTCTGCTACTTCTTTTTCTTCATCCACATTTGTTTGTTGGTTCCCTTACATGGCTTCAAATGGGATGTTATTATCTTTCCTTACCATTTAGTTTTTCCCCCCCTCCCTCAAACAAGCGAGATTTGCCTGTTTAGCATCTTGGTGACAGATTTTCCCACTTAAGCTGTAGATCTGAGTTGTGGATCTTTGCTACTCCTTTATAAGTTTTAGTTGTTAGTTACCTAGCAGTCCATGACATGGCATATTTTTACCAGAGTAAAAGGGGCTGAATACTAATGCAAGCCACACTATTAAAATCCATTGATGCTTGTTGTTGTAATATGAATAAATTAACAATTTTAAAAAGTATCTTTTCATATTTTTACAAATATTGCTCTTGACCACTTGGAGGATTTGACACCAGGACTAAAGATGGTTAAAACGCCCGTACTACAGTATAAGATTTACAGATACATGTGTTTTAGTGCTTTCTGGCCGAATAACTATGGTGATCAAACTTAGCATCTGTGTTGTCTTCCTTCCCTCTTGCACCAGCCACTTCATGTTTTATTTTTTAGCTGGAGGATAAATTGTGCGAGTCCCTAGTGCCAAGCTCTCAAGAACTTCAATAAATATTTGCTTGAGCTAATAATTCTTCTTTCTGGTATCATTAAATACAAAAAAGTTTATTTCTCCTTCTCTTTTTTCATTTTTTGTTTGAAGCCACTTGGAGCTGCCCTTCCACTGGGAAATCATGAAACCTAACCTGTGTCCTCTTCTTCCTGGGGAGACCCATGAGCTCTCCCATATCCAGTTTCACCTGGACACAAGCGACGTTTACCACATGAGCCCCCCCATGGGCTTCCTGGCTCCCTATCAGGAACACGAGTTTCTCTTAATCTACTATCCAAAAGAGGCATAAAACTAAATTGATTGTAAAATGCAATAAACGTGTTAAAGGTTAATGTTTCAATAATGTTTTCATTTTGTTCAAGCTGAAGGATTATCACAGTGTCTTTCACTTGGTCCTGAGGGACATCCCCTTGATGCCACCAGAGCCTAATGACAACAGGTACTTTGACACTTACAAAATAGGAAATTTAACTAATAAAATCACAAAATACAAAAATACGGGAGCTTTCTTTTTTGGGGGTTTTGTTGTTAATTTTGTGTTTTGATTTTTTTTTTTTTTGCGGAAAATCTAGCATCCTTCCCCCTGTGCATTCTATCTCCAAGTTGAACAATGTGACCATCATGGAGATAGAGGTCAAAGGGTCAACAGAGCCATACCGCTTCCTACTGGAGCCATATGGTGTCATAATCCCTGGAGAAATATTCATCTCCATCGCCACTCGCAAGATGTTTAAGGTTAATTGAAGCAGAGTTTGTCTCATTTCCTTTGCAGAACGATCAATCCAGTCAAATGAATAATTTTGTTTATTTCATGCTGCCTGTGTTTCAGATGTGGAATCACAGTAAAACTTTCATCTTTTTTCAATGGGAGACGTTGAACAGCAACTCCCATGTTATAGAAGTGGAGCCATCTGCTGGGAGAATAGGTGAACTGCATCTTAAAACTGATTCATTCCAGTTCAGGGCACACAGTTTAAACTTGACTATTTTCATGTATTGTCTTGTTGCGTTAAGTTTTTTTTTTGTGTGTCTTATTTCAGAAGAGAACGAGTGCTTTGACTTTGATGTCGTCGTTACCGGAGGGAAACCAGATAAGCTTGAAACCAACCTGGTTTGCAACGTACAGCATTGTCACGAACCTGTCAAGTTGCCCATTGAGGTTACCTTTAAGGTAAGACTTAGCAACATCCAGCAATGCCTGCTTCCGTTTTTATATGTTCTTGCTTTAAAGTGATTTAATGTTAAATAGGGTCCCGCAGTGAAGCTCAGCGTTCCCTGTGTGGACTTTGGGCTTGTGAGGCTCGGGGATGAAGCTCAAACCACGCTCTCCCTAACCAATACCACCCCTCTGGAGGCCAGCTGGATGTTTAAGGAGAAGATCAATAAAAAGCAGAGTCACAAAGACACAAGAGCAGTCAAACAGCAGGCAAGCCAGTAAAGAAGGAAAGAAAGGGTTATAAATGAAGAGGATTAGTGTTTAAATCTCATTGTCAGTAACTTCTGTATTCGCTCTCAGGTCGTAGCGGAGCCAGAAACAGGTGTGCTGCCCCCCTTTGCTAGTTGCAGTGTGGTGCTTTATTTGAACGTGGATTTCTGCCAGACGTTTGAAACAGAAATGGAGCTTATTGTGGAGAATGGGACTACGAGGTGAGCAGTTCTCAGAACTGTACCCATCACTTCTACAACTCTAGGTTTACCACACTTAAAAAACTGAGGCCATAATAAATCAAATACAAATTTTCAGCCCCTTATCCAAATCCCTGTATACTCTTGATATTTACATGATAACCTCGTTGCATAATTGTAGTTGCCCTTAAACTTCTTTGATAACTTTTGATTTAAGTTCAGCTTTGGGTCATCTATGGCCGCATCTTCACTTGGTAACATTTGCTACACTGACTGTTTGGTAAGGCCAAAATGTCAGTTTTTTTCTAATTGTCTTTTTTTTTGACAATTTGGATTCACTATGATGCTGAGAAATCTATCAGAAATCACTCTTAATTTTTAGCCCAAAGGTTTAAGATCAGAACTTGATAAGTGTACCAACCTTGTCAAAAACAGCATGGGAAAATGTCATTAGGACAACTGAACTTTATTTCAGGTTCAACACCACATTCACCATAATTGACGACTAACAAAAACTCAAGAAGAGTGAATGCTTAAATTGAATCAAAGGTTCTTTCAATAAAGTATTAATTTAAGGATGTGCACACTTGTTACATTGTTTGTTTTCTGTTGAAATTCACAGAATATACATATACCTCTAATATCCATCATATGAAAGGTGGAAAAACTTTGAAAATATTTATGTAGCCACAGTTTGTTCAGTCTCATGCACCTGGAGTTTTAGAATAGATGTGAGCTCCTTTGAGAGCTGCTCTACTTAAATAGTTCTTGATGCACATCCACTGTCAAGACATTAAAGATGGTTCTCAGTTTTCAGGATCTAATCAGGATGTTTTTGTTTTTTTTCCCCCCCATCATATGTTCCTCACAGTCTTGTTTGGGTCCAGGCAGTTGTGCAGTCTCCTCAGGTGTGCTTCTTAAACTGCAAGGTGGTCTTCTCTGATCTTTACCGGGGAGTTCCCTCAAAAGGCGTCGTAACACTTTTCAACCAGACTCTGCTGCCGTCACACTTTAGCTGGAAGGTACGTTCTGCTACGTCTTCTCAAAATATTGCGCAACAGTCACATTAAAGCCCATAAAATCAGTCTCAATTATGTGCATTCTCCTTATTGAGAATGTCTACAGAATATGCAGTTTGATCGTGAGATTGTGAGATTGTTTAGATTGTCAGACCCATTTCCTTGAAAGTAACTGGTATTTTGTCCCAAAAGGAGAGACAGCTTGTATTATCATGAAAGTTTCTTACAGATTTCTTCTGTTTTAGATTGGTTATGCAATTTGTTTTGGTTGTTTTGTTTACTAAGGGTGTGGCTGAAAAAAGCAGTTGAATTTAGTCAAGGAAAACAATGCTGGGATTAGGATCCTAGGTCCATTAGGACGTTGCTGTCTTTCGCCCGACAGGAACAGCTCCAGGGTAAACAGGCCGTACTGTGCACAGCCACCTTTGACCCCTCTTCTGGTGTACTGGGACCCAATGCAACCATGAACATCACTGTAAATTTGTCTTCCCACACAGATGTAAGTACCACCTGTGCTGCTGAGAACAGAAAGCGACATGCTTTTGTAACTTGTGCGGTTATAGATGCTACTGGTTTCTTTTGTTTCTCTGCAGCTGAAGCTGACAGAAGTGGCTGCTATCTGTGAGGTGCCAGGGATGAACTCGCCGCTTGTTCTTCAGATTGTGGGCTCCCAATCCAAGGAACTTTCTGTGTCCTACTCGCTGCCTGGCGCCTGGTACTGAATTTGGATCTAGAAAACTTTCATTCCAGTTTCACCTTTCCTCATTGTCATATACTTAAATGTTTGTACTTCCAGTTACAGAGGGAATAGTGACAGTCCTTCAGCACTGATAATTGACTTTGGGAAAGATGTTATTTTAAGGACGGAGGTGACCAAACAGTTCCTAATGACCAATGACAGCGCTATCCCTGCAGCTTTTACTATAAAGCCAGAGTTCTTCACCTGCAACGTTGCAATGGCAAACAGCTTGTTAGAGAAGAGGTAAAACACTCTGCTGTATGACCAGAATAAAACATCATAGATTGAGTTCACCTCACAATGACAGAAATGTTACAAAGCCTACATCTTAATTGCAGACTCACATATTTAAAGAATCCACTTTTCACCGAGCAAGTGAAAAAAGTAGAAGCCAAAGCACACGAAGGTATAGTATGACCTTTGTATAATTCGCAGAACTTGGGGGCACAATTGATGTTATCTGATTTATGTCAGAGTTTGTTACCGGCCTTCTGGCTCATGGAAATGGGGCGGCCTTCGTTGTCCAGCCGGACTCAGGGCAGCTGGGACCGTTTGAGACCAAGACAGTGGATGTGACCGCCTTTTGCGAAATGTGGGGAGAATACACGGATCACCTCATATGCAAGGTGTGTTAGTATTTTAAAGAATTGAAATTTTCTCTGTCGTCACCCAATTTAGATCTAATCTTGTCTGCAGGTCGGAGATCTTGAACCGATGAACCTAACTATGCAGATGACCGTGAAAGGCTGCCCCCTCTACTTCCCAGTGATAGGGCCCCGACCAGATGACCAATGTCTGGGTCCAACCATGCAGTCCGTTACACACCTTTCAAATGAATCAACGCCTGATTGTGTATTGTCATTGATTGAATCTTCTCTTTTGGTTCAAATTTAAATGCTAGCTTCGGCACTCAGTTCTCAAGAGGAGACACAGTTTCTCAACTTCTTCGCATCAATAATCCGACCTTGTTTGGTAAGTTGTTGTTGGTAAGTTGGCTCTAAGCTTAAACTATGACTGTCTATTAAAGAAATATGATTTCTGTTGTGCACAGGTGTGTTTTATTGAGATTTTACATGATAGACCAACACAAAGTAGAACATAGTTCTGAAATAGAAGAAATGTAAAAGATTGGGTTTCAAAATTATTTACAAGCAAAAGTCATATATTTATAGTCAGACACTGTCACACACACACACACACACACACACACACACACACACACACACACACACACACACCAGTAGAGCCACCTCTTCCAGACTTTTGGGATTTTTATTGAACAGCTCTTTATAAAGCAGCTCAAGTTCAGAAAGATTTAGGTCTGGACATTGACTGGATCACTGAGAATGATTTGGTCTAGATTATTCCATTGTAGCTCTGGGTATATGTGCAGCCTTGTTGGTAAGGTGGAAGGAAAACTTGCACCCCAATAGCAGGTTTTCTTTCAGAATTTCCCTATAATTTGATTCATCCATTTAACCATCAACTCTTGACAGATTCCTTGTCCCTGCAGAAGAAAAGCTTCCCTGAATGATGATACCACCACCATCCAACATTCTAAATAATCAAATGTCTTGTCTGAGACAGATATCCGGGTAGACTGGGAGATTTACAACATCGAGGAGAATGACCACAAACTGATTGAACTCGTGATGACATATGGAAACCACTTCCCGCTGAAGGACGATGATGGTAATGAGCTGTCGAAAGGGGCATTTAGGATTTTTAGTGAAGACGATGCAACAGAGTGGGAGAAGAATCAGACACCGACATTGGCGGGGACGAGCGTGTCCCTTCAAAGTGGTACTGTGAGTATGTCGCACAGCAAAACTCAGATTGCATTTGGGACACGATTGTATGAACATTAAATGTTTCTCTCTGTTGATTCCTCAGAAAGGAAAAGAGAGAGAATTTGTAGATGAAGAGGAAGGACCTCCCTCTTCTGCGAAGAAAAACCTCATCTCCATCCACGTGCGACCTCACATAGGCAGCCTGTCAGATTCCCCGTACTCCATTATACCGCAACAAATTGTAAATTATTTTAGCCACGTTTTTGCCTTTTTCCTCCTCAAAAACCATCTCAGTTTCATATTATTAACGACGCGCTTCTGTTGGTGTGTAAAACCCAAGGTGATACCAGCAAAGAGCACTGGATGCATCCATGTGTCTTTCACCCCTTTTAGTCTCTCTGAGTCCCAACATGAGTCCAGATGTGTGGGTGTGGCCTATGGATTCCTGAACCTGGATTCAGAGGTAACAATCCAAGTTCACAACAAGCACAGTCATAAAAGAGACCAAATATTCAAAGGGTTTATTCCCTCGATGTGTTTCTGTGCATGTTACAGAAGGCAGTCTGCATCCCAGGTAAAGTCAGAAGGGATCTGGCTTTGGATTTACAGCCTGTCAAATTGGATCTGCTAGGAACCATTAAGCCGGCGGCGTAAGCAATTACCTTCACACTATTTATACCGTGGATCCCTCGTGCATCCTGCTCAATTTATGTTTCCTAAATTTAAAATAAGCTGATGTTAGGCGAAATACAAGCTCAGTGGTGGGCTGATCAGGTTGCAAATCTTCTCCTTGGATCCCCCTTTTGCTTGTAGGCTTTTGGTGCAGATGGAGGAGGACAGCGAGATGCTGGAGTTTAATGCCTCCGCTGGTGATTTACTGAGGGTCAAGTCAGACGACAAGGTTGGGAATCATCAGCACATACATGACGTACTCAAGGGTATAAAGTATTTCTGAGCTCATGTTAGGCCTTTTTTGCTGTGTTGTGCAGGTTGTCGTCAGTGAATTTAGCATTGCAAAAGGCTTTCAACTGAGAAACATTAAAGAGACACCGCTGTGTTTCAAATTTGAGACACAGCCGCCTTTTTCAGTTGAGACGCCTCGCTCTGGAGTTCGGACCAGCACCAATGGTCTCGATCAATATTTGGTGATTTACCCTCAAAATAGCATGCAGGTTGGTTGTACAGATGCCTAGACTGTTTCATGAGAGTGTCTTTGTTTATTTCATCAGTAAGTGTTGCTACTTCTGTGAATTCTAGGTGAAAGTGGTCTTTCACTGTTCTCTGTCACTGCTGGACCTCTTAAACCAGACAGAAGAAGACCTCTCTCTTGCAGTCAGTCTGATCCATACTGAAACTGGTCGGAAGAAGCTGAGGTTGCAGCAAAAACTCCTTATCAAGCACAGCAACAACAACCTGCAGGTGGGAGACAGCTTCACAACCAAACATTAGTTTTTACACAACCTTATGTAGCTTGTGACCTTACCAAATGCATTTCCTGTGAATAGACAGTGCCGCTGTGTGCCTATCTGGAACTGCCCATACTCAGTCTCAGCACCGATTGCCTTAATTTCGGGTTTTGCAACGTTGGGCTAAAACAGAGCAGGGAAATAAGCCTCTCCTGTTGTGGATCAAGGACCTCCTGGAAATCACTAATAAGTAAACACCCTCACAAAACCAACACATCCCAATTAGAAAATGGTTGCTAAACGGTGTCAAATTTTCTAGAAAGTGTAGGATTTTTAATGAAATACTTTTCAAATTTGTAAGAGAAAAGGTTTTCACGCATTTATAGGTGGAACAGTTGACCATGATACACAGAAATGTGATTCTGGAAAAGTGTCACACTTTGAAATGATAGATACGAAGCAGCCTGATAGCACCAGTCGGTGATTACTGTATGTTTGTTGCATTAATCGAGTCTCTCTGTGTTTAGAGTCAGATGAAGGAGACCCTGAGGTGTTTGAAGTTGCGCCAGACTCTGGGTTTTTCCAATCCAGGGACATTGTCAGAACCTCCAGCAGCCAGTTTCTGCAGATTAGCTTCACTCCAAGGTAGCAGTCAGTTCTGAAACATAAATCCTTCGCATCAAACAAACATAAAAAGCATGGTTGCCTTTGTGTTTCATGTGTTTCAGCAAAAAAAAAGAGTTCACGGCTTTGCTGGTTATCGAGTCGCCTCTGGTGACGACGCCCCTCACTCTCCCGCTCATGGGAATCGGATCCTTTGATGAGGACTACATATCGACATATTTTTTGAGTGACAGAACAGCTGACAATGAAATGCTTTCTGGTGAATTGTAAATACATGTTTGATAAAAAGTAAACAATTTTTTTTTTACTTGCTTTCTGATAAAGACAGAAACACCCAATGGAAGTTCAATAAAAAGCTTTTAAAAATATTTGTTCCATTGAAGCTGCATGGGTTCAGTTATCCACTCAGCATCACGTCACTTCAGATTAAACTTGACAAGAAATTATTAATCTGTGCCAAACCTGGGAAGGGTGATCATTTGCTTTGCCAACCCGAGAGAGTAAAGGAAAGGATGTAGATAAAGGGAAGTAAAGAGAGCATCATAAAAGAAAAATTACGTGCCTGGTTGTTTACTGCAAGTCATAAATAGGCACCTCGGGAGCCAAATACAGCCACACACCCATAGTTACAGGCTGTCGAAATTGTAATGAAATGAATGCATGGTGTAAAAAAAAAAGCGTGGAGTCGAAGAGCTCTTTTAATCATGATGGGTTCTTCTCAATTTGAAACAGCATAATTAACTTATTTTTCAGGGACACGCGAGTCGTTTTTCCCTTTAGACTTAGAGATGATTTTAAAAGATTAGAACAGCCTATGTCTACGTTTAAATATTTGAACGTACAAATATTTAAACTTAGACATTTAGTCTGCTTTTACCCCACTGCTGAAGCGAGAGTAAACACCGCAGTGAGATCGGAAAAGTGAGCTAAGGTCTTTTAGGACATTGCAGCAGTTTATGAGTCTGGTAAGGGACTTTAAGAGGTCTCAGAAGAAATCAGTCATTTCACTATTTTTTTTTATTTATAAGTGGACAGCATTCAAATCACTTCCACTATGCCTAGGTCTGACTGTTCTTAAAAAATCCCCCTTGTGAGATTACAAATTGCAAAAAAAACTTTCCAAAAACCCTAAAATGTCTTCACACATCTGCAGCAGGCCCCTGCTGTTACCGTTGATATAAAAGTTTATCAGAAAGAGCAAGAGCAAGCATATCTTCAGTAGGAGATATACTAGAAGAAAAGTTTTGCACTCTCCTTCTAGAAAAATGAAGGACAGACTTAAGTTTGCCCAACAGACAAAGACCAGGACTTCTAGAAAAGTGTTCTTCAGACGAAAATAGAATTAGACACCCGAACAGACGACATGTTTGGCATTAACTAAATACAATATTCCAGGAACATAATCTCATCCTAACTGCGAAGCATGGATATGGAAGCATCATGGTTTGAGGATGCATTAATGCAGCAGAACCAGGCCAGCTGACCATAATAGGATCCACCATGAATTCTGTGTCAGAGAGCTATTGAAGAAAACATGACACCATCTGTAAAAAACTAAACCTGAATGAAAACTACAGCATGACAAAGACCAAAAACTCTTCAATAAATCTACCAATTACTGACTGAGAGTTTAGAAACAGAAAGTTCTGGACAAAATCAAAGCACAGACCTTGTTGTCATTAAAATGCTATGTGCATGACTTGAAACACGTTGTGAATGCAATAAACCCTCACTTTTCCTCTGTGAAAAGTGAGCACTGGGGGAAACTTTAGATTGGTGTAAGCAACAGGAAGATGTCTATAAGCAGCATCTTTCTGAAGGTATCTCATAGGGGGAAAGTCTTGTTTCTGTGGATGTTAGAAAATGCAATTTTGATTAAATCTCTTTTTAGACATAAATGAAGACAAGACTAGTTCCTGATATTTAGAACGAACTAAATCACATATTTTCCCCTAGATTAAATACTAGATTAGACATCAATATCTGAGCATTTGGCGGAAAGAAAATATTTGGCAACTAAAACCTCAATTGGTGAATGTGATCACTTACTTCAAGTTAGTATACATCATGTGTTTCAGTTAGTGAACTGAGTTCCTGAAATGAATGAACTTTTCAACCATATATTTTTTTGATCAATAAAAATGGTTAAAGGCTGCCTCAGCATTTGTTTTCTGAGGTGATCACTAGCCTGCCAACAGCCTTATCGGTTTTCAGAGATGCCAGCCGCACTTTCCCCACAAGGGATGAACTGAGTTTTCCAAGAAGACCTATTTAGCTAAGCATAGAGATAACACAGCTGGAAAGATAAGTATGTTAACATTTCCCTTTTGCACATTCGTCTTCTTACAGATTAGTGGCAAGTTATTTAAATGACATGGCGAATGATGAGTATTTAGAATCTTGTTTCACCTCAGTGTTGCACTGTAACGTTAACATCCACAAAAGCCATCCAAAAAGTCGCAGCTGCAGACAAAATGGTGTATTTATGAAGGCAGGAGACAGTTGGAGTTAACGCTACTCATTTGTCGCTTGCATGGAAGTGCTTTAGCAGGAAGAGACCATGCAGAACAGACGGCAACAAAGGATATTCTTTAATTCTCTGCAGACTTCAGTCCTCTCTGGCTGTTGAGGAATCCCAGGAGATGAAGCAACACGCATTCCCACTTACACAGACACACAGACGGGCTTGTTTTGTGTACAACAGCTGCATGATGTGCTTATCTTCAGCGCTGGTGAGCAGCACAGACATCTGCAAAGAGTCCGAGTCCATAGAGGGATGCAAATGTCCAATTGATATTCACTGCACTCGAGCAGTCCTAAACAGAACAAGGACATGTCTGGTCACAATGAAGAAAAAAAAAACTGCTGTGTGGAAGCAGAGTAAATTGAGTGATGCTGAAGAGAGAGGAGAAAGTTTAGTAATCCAAACATCAGGTGTTTGTGGTAAAATGAAGATTTAAAACTGCTTGTTTGTTTGGCACTGAAGCCAAACAAATGAGAGCTAATGACTAAAGATGAGAGCGAATCACACTCAACTGTGAAATTGTCATCATCAGGGAGGCTGTCGCTGCTCTTCACTCTAAAGAAAAACAAGCTATGTGCCAGATAATATGCCAGTTTGTCTCAAATGCAGCAAACAAGTACCAAAAATTGCTGAAAATTTAAAATATAAATATAGATAAATCAATTTGCATTCAAGAAAAAAAAACATATTCTCACATAGGTTTTGAAATGTGTTTAGTGTGATTTTGCATGCAAAGGCAGTAAAATTGCACAGAATTATCTCTTGCTGTATCACAGGAGATAACTGCACTCAAGCAGTTATCTGAGTTATACAGTTATACTTCTTCATGTATAAAGCCTCTTAAAATCATTAACTGACCAACTTTACAAACAAAAGAGTCTCTTCTAAAACACAGCCTCTTCTTAATTATTACCATTCCTACTAGTATTCCAATAGTGTGATCTTTAATTTTATTACTTAGTTATCTACTTTATTGTTGAATTATACCAAAAATGGTTCTCTATTTTTATTTATTATTTTATTTTTGAACTGCATTAATGGAATTGGGATAAATTAGGATTTATTAATTATTTGTTTTAAAACAGCGCTGAAGTTTTTTTTAAATTTTTTTTAGATATTTTAATGAGTCCTTCCTTTATTACACTTAAAAATGGGGTTGTGATGTTTGTTTATTTTGTAGTTAAACTGGTATTCAATTAGACAGCGTTAGTAGCATATTTTTTATTTTTTACTTTGAATACAAGTTTTGTTCAATAAATGGTCCTGCTAATATGATATTTACTTCAAATTAATAAATGGTCCGTTTTTCTCAATTCAGCGATTTTTTTAATGTAAATATAAAAATAATGTTAAATAATGTAATAAAATTGCGAAGACGTTAAAACACCCAACAAAATCCTCAGATTTGCAGTGTGTCAATAAGTCCGTTAGGGGGCAGCACTAGCACCTGTTTGTCTCCGCTGCCTTGGTAACGCGCCACGGGAGAGCGTCACCACTTCCCGGAGCTTACGTTGTCGGTCGCTGACATCAGAGAGTCGCAGCTCGGAGCAGAAAGTCGCTTCTTGTGGAGAGAGGGTGTTGAGACAAGCCGAGCGCGGGTCGGGAAAACTTTACCCAGCATCCCATCGGCTTCCCGGTGCAGTTTGTTCCCTCCTCCCGTTAAACCACAGCGACCGACTCTGGATTATGCACCTTTGAGAGGAAGAGGATCTGTTTCTGCCGAAGTGCGGCTGCTTCGCTGTAATTTCTGCGTGTTGCCGAGCGCAGTTTCCGGATTTTCTGCTCTCCGGGGTTTTTGTTTTTTTTTTTGGGAGAGATTTTCTCTGCAACTGTTGGGAATTCTCCAGTGTTTATCTGTTTTGAATTATAGCCAAGAAGAGAGACATCCACCTTCACACATCCTGCATCCACAGGCGTAACATGGACACACTTGGACAACAAGGTGAGGGTTTCGTTTTGCTTTACATGACTTCTTTATTGAGCCTTTTCTTTTATCGACAAATGAAATTCCTGGACACTAAGATACATTTTTATTTCCGATCATTGTTAGTGTATGGATTAATGTTTGCACTGGCAGCAGGTTTACAGAGCTTTTCTTCTCGCAAGTGGAAACTATTACTTGGACAGACTCCAGTTGGTTTCAATGCAATTGTTACTGTGGTGAGTTTGGATTGAGAAAACCCCACAATTATGCTTTACAGACTAAACATTTTTTTCTTTTCCTTTTTTCCCCACCCTGCTTTGTTTTGCTTTCTGGAAAACGTGAAGATTTATTTTTTTCTGCACGAGATTTTCTTTCAGTGGCATAACCTGGATGACTGGAGATCATTTTAAGATAATCCCTCTCTCCACAATCCCTCTCATTTTTCTGTTTAGTTTTGTCTTGAAAAGCTTGGAACTTGGAATGAGATAAAAGTAGGATAAAATTGTCTGGATAAAAGTAGGAGAAGAAAACAAATCTATATTCTGTACTTCCAGACTTTATTTGCTATGCCATTATCTAAAAATGTCATGCATCTTTCCATCTGTTTCCAAATATAAGAATTCAAAGTGCTTATTTTTAGACATGCAACAACTAATTGACCAGTTTTCTAACTGATGAGGGATCAGGCATTGAAGAATAAACATAATCTGATTTTTAAGAAAACAGTTAAAACATAAATTATTTTAGGTCTGTACACATCAGACAACATGTACTTCAATGCACTGATTCATCTCAGTTAAATCTGCTGTTTAGGGATTGTTGCTTAATTGAAGATAGTTCTGTAATTACTTCTTTTTGTTGGATTCAAAACAGCTGGCCAGAATCACGGTTTTTTTTTCTTCTCATTTTTATGTCAGGTTAAAAAATATCGATATGGAATTGGTCAATATTGGAGCCGGAAGGTCAGACCTCAAAGAAAACCAGAAATGGTATCGACTAGGAAAAGGCTGGTGGTGTATCTCAAAGAGCAAATTGAATCCGAAAAAGAATAAGGCTGTGAAAAGAGAGATAACATTATTTATTCTCATTCTTATTTTTATTTTTTATTTTTTGCAGTATTCAGTCGCTCTTACTGGAAAACGGGAAGCCAATCAAAATATACTTTGAAAGTTATATTTTATTATCCCAATTGTCTTCCTGGTCCAGTTCAGTGTTTGAGCCATCAAAATGAGGCCTTTACCAGGCAGAAGTATAAGACATAGTGCTCCAAATCCATGATTAATAACTCAGATGATGCAATATATGTGTGTATATATGGATCAGATGAGAATCAAACAGATGGATAAGTTCATCAGCACTATGACATGCTGTGGTTCTCACAAATAGCTCTAAAGCAATAGTTTATAGTTTATCTGTCTCTGGTAAAACAGTCTGCAGGCCTGATAAAGAGGCTGGATCCCACTGTGGATCCTAGTGAATAGACATGTAGGGATCCAATACTAATGTTTTGATGGGGGCTGACAAAGAATGAGCTCTAACAGAAGAATTCATTACAGATCTTTGCGTTTTACACGTTAACTTGTTGCAAATGTTGATGAGTAATGGAGAGGATTGGCTCGGAATGTGTTTTCCTTGTGAAGTGGAGAGCATGGAAATTTGGCATGCAGAGTAAATAGTTGATTTCCCAAAGGATTTCATAGAAAAGAAAAACTCAACTTGCTTCTTAGCTGAGAGGCTGAGAGGAATAATGGTGTCTTGTGCTCCACGGTGGTTTGCTAGACGCTCACAGAGCAGACACGTCTGGTCAAAATTTACCATGAATCATATGGAGGGTATGTTCATGTTTTCATAAAAACTCAGTTATATAAAAGCTCAGCTTCTTACAGAGATGAGAGCGGAAAACAAAAAGAGAAACATTTTCCATCCTCTTGTGACAAAGGAATCTTTTTGTTTTTTTTTACTTCATTTTCGGACAATAGGGAAATAATTTATATTAAAAAAAAGAGAAACAATGGAATTTTGTTTTATTGCAAACTGCAAACTTTTATGTGACAGACCAATATGTGGTGGTGGATAATTAAAAAATGGAGATATAATAGTACATTCTTTTCCAAATACCCATCAAAGAGTACGTCCCCCTGGGGTTTTGTTTGTAGTCTCTGGTAGCCGTTTCTTCTACCTCTGTCCATCTTTCCATCCACTTCCTGGTTCCTGCTGCAGAAATGCATCTGCACAGCCTGATGTTTCCCCTGCCATGTGTCACTCTGGGTATGGTGTGTTCAGTGTGATGTTGCTCTTTTGTCATGCAAAGTATTATTAATGCAGGTGAGAAAGTTCCATTTTGGTCTCATCAAACTTCTCTTGCATGTTTGCTGGGTTATCTACATCACTCGTGTCCAACACGTTACGTGACCCCTAGTTGACCTATGACAAACTGCAAAGAGGGTTTATTTTTTTCACACATCAAAATACTGTCTCCCTCGTGAGTTGTGGGTTCACTGCTGCTCCTCCAGAAAGATTGGGCCACTTGACTACTTTTCTGAATAATGCTCTCCTTTATGTGGATGGCTTTATATTGGTTATGCAAACTTACTGCAATATTTTTGTATTTATGGGTACAAGAGGGAGTTGAATACAGATGTAGACAGATATTTATTCATTTTCTTATAAAACCATTTGGAAACGATGCTTTTTCCTTTCCCTTCACAGTTAGGCTCGACTTTGTGTTGGCATAAAATTCCAGCATAATAGTGATGTTTTTGTTAATCTCCCTCTCGTTTGCACTGAAATAACAGTTTATTTGTGTCTTTGATAGCTGGGTTAATTTTAGTATTAAGAAGCAGGGGCACAATTATATTCAGGTCTTAGAGATTACGTGTGATTGTACAACTACAACTTTGTTCATTAGTAAGCATGGTAAACGTAATGATTTTATTTACATTATGATGAATGATGAATGGTCTGGCTCATGTTCTTCCAGGAGTTTGATAAAATGCTCTGGTCTAAGCTCTGGTTCTCTTGGAGAACAGGATGTAAGTTGGAGCCAAACCATCCCCCCAATTATGTTTTTTGCATTACTAGTATGCACTGGACTGAAGCGTTTAAGTATTATTTTGGTCAAAGATATTGAGTAAGTTGAACCTGATTGTTGATATAGATCAGTGGAAGGTGGCAAGATTGGAAATGGAGAGTGAGTGAATCAGTGAAAACAATCTTTGCCACCAAAAGGCTCAGGAAATGTCTAACGTTAATAGCTGTTTTGTACAGAGACGTAACATTTCTGGTTTGTTTTTCCTGTAAATTTGTTCAGCATTATCAAATGTCATTGCTGCAAAGTCCCAAAAAAAATGCAAATGGAGTCAAATTTGAACTGAACGTACTACGGGACAGCATCTCGTCGGAGTAAAAGGCTCCACGGTGCTAAGTAGAGTCAGTCTGGGTCTCCTTTCTTTATCTGGGAAAGGGCAGCGAGGTTCCAGCGAGGTCGTCGCTCCAGAAACTCAGAGGAAGTTGTCTCGATTGAGCTTTGTCTGCGAGGCCCGTCTGACCGTTAGGACAATGCCATCAGCAGCAAATGGAGCCCCGAGGCTGCAAGGACAGCCGGATAGACTGCACACGCTCTGGGTCGTACAATAACACGGAGGACAAGCGTGTCCACACAGTGCTAAAAAAACACACACAAAAATGCAGCAACTGGCATTGGGCATTGCAGTCATTTAGAAATAGCACAGATTTATTAACACTGCGCTCCAAGGTAATTTTTATGGGCTGTATGTTTACAACCCGTGTCTCTTCCTGAAGCTGTTTTCAAACACTTTGTTTTGTATGACGGATTCGAGTCTATGAGCTGTGTCTCTGCTCTGCTCGGCTTCATCTGGGTGGAGAAACATAATAAGTAAATGTGCTTGTAATAGCACATCATCTCATAATGGAAAAGGCAGCTTACTTTACAGATTACACAGATTGCCTTTTGCTGTGTAGAGTTTTGTGAGGAAGCCAGTAGGTGGGTTGTGAACAGTTAAAGCAAGGGCATTTGTATATTTGGTTATTTTTAGATCAGCTGATAGTGATTGTAGTTCACTTTAATTTATCTTATTCTGAGGACACTTCAGAGTCAGACGGAGACTCATACAAAATCCAGCCATGATATTGGACGGACATAGTCAGGGATAATACTTGAGTTGACTGTGGCGTTTAAATCCTGGTTCAGCAGTACTGAAGAGCCTGAAGTGTGCCAAGAAAATATCCCCACAACCTTTTGGCATCACTACCAGCAGCTTGACCTTTAACTCCAAGGCAGAACGTGAATTAAAGGACGTCAGCGGCAAATTGACAGGTGTATCTAATGTAGTGGCGAATGAATGCAAAGCCGAGGTCATCTCGAGTATCTCTCCTGTCATCAGTGAATTTTGTGAAAGATTGCTTAACTTGTAGATCGTCACTTGGAATCTCATAGTATTTGTAATGTCTGAGTAATCTCTTCAGATGTTTGTGGCAGAAATAGATTAGTAGCCTCTTATGTACGTATCATAAATGGTCCAGGTGCTACCCGAGTTAATAAAACTAACTGACTTTCTTTATCTCTGTTCTTGTGTGGCTTACCTCGGTTTCTATTGAAATTAATCGGCCAACTGTCTACCAAATGCATTTTGAAATAATCCAAGCTGTCAGAATTGTATTTTACATCATCGTTCACGTGGCATTAGATTTGGAACAATCAGAATAAGATATTTGTCCATTGGAGACTATTAGTTTCTGTGACTAACTTCATAATAAGCCATTAATAATGTTGACCCATTTTGCTCTTACATCATCAAGCCAATTTTGTCCACACAACTGCTTTATAATGGACATTTTCTGTTTTTACAGACCGTTCTCAGTAATCGTCGTGACATATTGACCATATATGGACGAATAAATTGACTGAGTTGCTGTCATTTTCTCTGCTAGTTTCCTATTTGTGTTAGCACTTCAGGAGGGATACCAAATAAAGCAAGTTTCAGGTCCATTCTGGAGACTGTCAGATTAAGAAACATTCACACCCTGTAATATTTGGTGTTTTGGTGATGTGCTTAGTTTTTCTCGACATGTTTCGACTTTGACATTTCTGTTTACACTCGAAACAAAAGTCAGGACCTCACAAATGATGACGTCAAAAATCATACGTGGATTTTAAGTCCCGGTGTAAGAGCTTTGGTTTCCTCACGGCAATGACATATGTGAGCAAAGAAAAGGGAGGAAGGGTTTGGACACTTACATTAAAGCTTACACCTCAAACAAAATAAGCTCCTCAGATAAGTTCACGTACATAAACACTTCGTCGGGCTTATTAGTGAGTGAAAGGACATGCTGTATTGTCCTGCTTCCCAGAATCAGCCAACATGCACCTTGTGACTCATGTGGGGAAGCCACACGGCAGACTTGGCCTGTGTTCAGGATGCAGGACACCCCCACCGCTGACCTTTGTGAAAAGAGTAAGTCACTTAAATAGTTACGACTTACTAATTACCCTTCGCTTCCTTTACGTTGCATGATTATGACAATCAGCGATGTGTCATAATGTCAAACTTACTGATTCAGAATACTTTTTTACCTGTACTTTTCTTTTCACATATTTGTTAGAGTTTGAATGTTGTTGTTCACTGTTACTGAAACTCACTGCAATCGTTCCAAAATATTGCAAAAATACATTTTGCACAGTTGGTTTTCTGCATGAGGCTCTAAAGCAACAAAAGCTTGAGTAAAAATAATGGTATCATTGTATTGGCAGCAACAAATGACATTTTACCAAGTAAGTTCTAATGATTTTCATAACAAATCAGCAATAGATATTGTTACTGCTGCTAAGATATTTCATTGTTTCTTGTAGTTATATGCCCTATAATATGTCCATTTTGTTTTTCATTCTGTTGTCATAGAATGGAGGCCATGTTTGTAAAAGTTTCATTTAGTATACTTCTTCAACGATGTATCTAAAACATTTGATGAGGTGTTGCTGAATCTTAGTTAAGCGTTTGACAAAGTTGATCTGAAGAATACTGACAGAATTGTTTTAGATATTAAGGTACTAAATCTGTTCAGATTTTATTTGGAAGACCAGGACTGGTTTGTACATGCATGTTGTAATATGAACTCAGAGATTCACACAAATTCTGTTGGTTTTAGCTTTGTTCCTTTATTTTATTCCTGGCTAATTGTATGAAATATTGCACCATTTTGCTGCTTTGCTCTTTATACATTATCTCAAGTATAACAAGCGGATGTAGCCTGGTTTAGTGAGGATTTTGCGGTGTTACTTTAATTTCTGCGACATGACTGTTCATGTTCTTCGTGGCCAGAAATATTTGCAAAAACCTAAATTTGTCTTGTCAGAAAGAGAAGTGTCCTTCATGTTATGAAAACATAAAGTTTTCCAATTTTGAAACTGTGATAAAAAGTCACGTTTTTTGGGGGAGGGGAGGCAGCATATTTTGCATCTTTTCTAATCCAGAATGTACCGATTGCCACAACTCTGCGGATCATTTGCTTTGGCCTTAGCTGGGCAGTGGAAGCCCTCTGAGCTCCACAGTGTTTAGATGCTTGACCTCAGAAATGTTGATTACTCTGGGATTCCACAACAGTGATGTCAGATATGAGGCCATGCTGCTCAGGCCACACCACCAGGCAGCTGCTGAGCAGTCTAAAGAAAGAGGGGGTTCCCTTGGAGACCAAGGCCAGCATTACAGTGTTTGCTCAGTTGGAGGGTGATGTAAGAGAGCTGTAAGGGCTTAGTGTGTCCTCACTAAGCATATACATGCTGACCCGCGTAGTCTGGGCTGCGCTCTCCCTTCGATCATTGCAAACAAAAATAAAACTGGAGTGTAACGTTTAAAGAGTTTAGCTCCACTTTTTTTTTCTTTTTCTTTTTTGCTGGTTCTGAAATTCCAATGATGTCCTTTTTAGAGTGGTGTCTCATGCTTGGACAAAAGTGAGAAACCTTATCCTACTGGCCGATTCTCATTCACAAGAAATGCGTTACAACGTTCGCAGGTTCGTTCCACACAGTCCTGTCACAGCTGAGCAACCAGCGCAGGAGGAGAACTATTTAGCGTTTGATCTTCAACAAGCGGGGCTGTCACGCTGCCTGCCTGTGTGGAGATCTGGGCTGGCGATCAGTGGGCACCTCCAGCTTGGCATCATGCTGTGCAGAGGGCCGAAGCAGATGGACCATCTGGTGACTGGCAGCAGAAGGACAGAGGATTGGTTGTGTGTGACTGTCTGTGTGTGTGTGTGCATGGGATCGACAGACTGGACTGCCTGGTGTTGGAGGACCACCTGTCACGTGTCAAGCGTGGTCAGTGGCAGCAGACAAACAAGCACAGGCTAATTCAGATATTCGCAATGAAGATATCAGATTTCCTTTTTTTTTTCCCGCACTGTGAAACTTGTCGTCAGGTGATGTCTTATTTATTATCTTCACGTTGAATCCTGAATCCATTTTTGGCCAGTCAAGTGTCATTTCACGATGTTTATTCTTGTAAAGTTTCTAGCATCCGGCCTCTGTGTTTCAACTGTAAATTGCGTTGTACCCGTTTTTCCAGTGGTTGTGAAACGTTTTCTCACTATTCCAAGAAGAGAAAAAGTGTGTATGTTTCCACTGATGAGGAGAACCATTTTTCTGCTGTGAGTGTTGGGGACAAGTGGTATTTTCTGTACACAGACTTACAGGATTCAAAATACTTGAGAAAGCCAGCCTATTTTGAGAAGCTGAACCACTTACCTTTTACTCATATTTACCAGATAATTTGTCTCTTATCAGGTTTTTATCAGCTTTACTTTTTTCCAAAATAACTCATTACATTAAAATTAATGTAAACTGCAATATAAAGTAATGTTTTTTTTTTACAAGAATGACCAATGACTGCTGGACAAAAGCATCACAACCTTGCAATGACACGCGGGTTTAGATAATAGATGTAGATGGATGGATGTCTTTTGTTAATGCAGGTAATAAACATCTGTGTGATATGAATTTATGTGTGGTGCATAATTTGTAAGAGTTTAGTGCAAAATGGACAAAACTGTGCAAGTATGGCAAGGAGGTCGAATGTCTGCTTCATACGAATTCACTGAAACGATGCTCCACACACTGAAAGCCAGAAAACGAACCTGATTTGTGCAAGGGAAACAAGACAAAACGTTTAAATGCAAAGGTAAGTCAATATTGAAATCATGTGCATCCCTAGAAAAGGTGCAAAAAACACCTTTTGAGTGACATACCTATTTGACTTGTATTTAATATCCTGTTATATCTTACCAAAACAATTAAGATTTAGCTGTTTATATATATACCCCACATCATCCAGTTGCTACAGTTGGCAGTCTTTCCAACGACATGCCAGAGAATCTGGAGGAGTGGCCAAAGGATGGAGCAACACATGGCAGTTCTCCCCCACCTGTTGCTCTGCATCTGAAATTAGACTAGTTTACTCTACTAGTGTTTGAACAAAAGAAAATTGCAGCTGTTTGGATGAAAACATGAACAATCACGTATCAAAATCAGGGATCAAAACGAGTCATAAGGAAAGATGAGGGCCACCTTGTTGTACCTTGGAGTTTGTAGGTACATGGCATGAAAGGGGAGATGTGGGAGACTGATGTCAGCATTTGGAAATTATTTACAAATTTCCTTCTTTTTGCTGCTTTGTCCAGTTGAAATTCAACCTAGTAATCAAGCTCAATGGGACAAATTGTAGACGAAGCATTGAAGGGAAATGAGAATCTAGTAGAACTGCATAGGAAGACAATGGTCTGGATAGAGTAAATCCAGTATAACAAGCTGATATTTGCTGATTATTTAGCCAAACTACTCAGGTACGAGTAGTCTGAATTGGACTGGGTGTTCAAAAATTGGGCATCTAATATTCATGCAGCAACTTAACTTGTTTTACTCAAGGGGCCCTAAACACTGTGTCTGATTGAAACCACATACATAGGTAGCTGTAATCCTGTGTGGTTTTTTTTTTTAAAAAAAACATCTACCTCTCTGGGGTTTGTCCACTAAACCGGTTCCACTGCTTATCTGCTGCTAGAGCTTACTAACCACCAGTTCTTTCTGTGTCCTATGAATCACATATTAGCCATAGCACCAAAATGTCGCAATCCCAGACAGTCCCAGATGCTGATTTGCTAAAGGACAAAAAACATCTTATATTAGGAGCTTTGGGCGGGAAGAGCAGCCAATCGCAACCTTGTGAGCGACGTATTTTAAAACTCCAAAGTTTAGTTTGAATTATTTTTGGTCAAACTAAACATTTTAAAAACTATAAAACACAATGCTACAAAAAATGTTGGCTTTGTCACAATGTCGTGGTTCTGACTTGACTCTCGGATGGTGGAAAAAACAAACCAGTTCTTTCCCAGAACCGGTTAAGAACTGGTTCCAGCACCAGCACTGGTTAGGAACCGGAACAGCTCTGGTGGAAAAACACCAGCAGCTCAGTTCTAAAATTCTCATTTTGACTTCATTTAAAGAACCTCTGGCATTTTTCATTGTAGAGTTAGCATTAGCATAAGTATATTATGGCTAGTAATGGCTTTAAAGATTGAATTTTTTTCACCGGTATTTGTGCCTGGTGTCACATATGATCTCATGAATGCAATTTAGATTGGTGTTAGGTCTAAGCTTACACTATCTGCTGTGCACAAGTATGCAGAAAGCTTTATTAGGGCAATTGATAGATTCTGTAATGGATGGCATATGAGCTCATAACCACATTGTTGCACCGTGGAGCAGCTGTTTTTTTTTTTTACAGTTCATGTTTCCCTTTTCTATTTCTACTCATGAACAACAAACAAATATGTTCCTCTGCATTTGAGTGAATTTAATCTGAGACCTCTCTTAGGGCACAATCATTGTCTCCAAGAATAGTAGGCATTTTACTCAATCTCTTGCTATAAACTCGAAATGTATGGAAGGTATTTGAGTCAAGTAGAGCAGAACATTAATGATTCAGCATTCTTCCTTTGTCATCGATGACAAGCGCCGTCTTCAGAGCTAGGTAATTCTTCCTATATGTTATGTTCCTTTTTTTGGTGTGTGTCACCTAATGAGTCCAAAGCGCTGATTTTAGTCTTTGAAAGCTTATGCCTTTAACCTGAGGCAGGTTTTTCTCCTGTACTCCCAAAGGCTGCATCATGGGATTTAGCCGGTATGCGGCTCTGTCATTAAACAGAAGGAATTCCCTCAATGAGACTCTCTTGCAGTTTTGATAGGGGCAATAAAGATACGTGCATTACCAGCCTGCATCAAACGCAGCTCTTGGCCGCCGTGTCGTTGTTTTTTTCATGAAAGGATATGCCGATCTCAGGAGAGCAGGTTAGAGAAAAGATTAAATAAATAACACCAGCGTCGAGAGCGATTTAGGAAATAAAACCTTTGTGTTGGTATCGCCACCTGCGTCCTGTTTAGTCATTGTTTTTGTGTAATCACAGAAATATTATGTGGCTAGCTTAAGGAGAAATGGCCCAGTTTCACGGATGTTGAAAACCTGTTGTTTTTCCCTCTGTCTCAGGGTGAAGTCTTCGTTTTCAGAGAGAAGTTGAGCTCTGTGCTCAAGTTCAACAGGGCCACTTCCTGATGATGACAGTAAACATGGGTAAGTTGCTTTTGAAAGCAGGTTGCTCTATGTGTGTTCATATAGAAACTTCTACTTCCACACATAAAACACACCCATCCTCTACACTTCCTCTGGCAGGAACAGCACAGATAGGAGCAATATAAAAATGAACAAAGTTATATTTAAAAAAAGGGATGTGAGATAAGTAACATTATCATTTGGAAATGTTGGATGTATGCCTTTATTTATCTTTAAACCAGCCTCATCTGAAGGTTAGCAAACTGGATTAACAAAGATTTCTGAAAAAATAGCAATCAGCAGTTGAACTTATTTGCGTCAGAGGTGTTTCTATTATGATCCTAAACAAGTGTTGCTTTGTTTCCGCTACAGATGACGGTCTCCAGAATGGACCTGGACAGCACAGGAACACACAAGGTAATGAAGCACTGCTGCTTAAATTAGAGAAATGTGGGGAAATGTACACGTAATATAAATCTGAACATCTAATAAGCAGCCAAAGAAAGAGAGAATTAAAAAAAGGGAAACTATAATGACGCATTCCCGCTCATCTTTTAGAGTCATTACTTGATGTAAAACACACAAAAACAAATACAAATTCTTCATTTCCATGGACTCTACTGAGACATCCTTCCCCCTTTTTTTATTATTATTTTATTGCAATATGCATTACTGAATGCAAAAATACCGAAAACGACTGGGTGTGACTACATCAAGACGTTATGTAACAACATGGTTCTCCTTGCCATTGCAAGAATTACTTCCGGTAACAGGTCTTTGTTGACCACAGCTAAAGAAGCAGAGGAAGCTAAGCAGCAGTTTTATGCATCCACCTAACTGCGTTCACAATATCTAAATACATCAATATTAAAAAAAAAATGATCATGTAGTATGTAGATTTGGTCGAGTCATTGATCAAAAACTGGACTTTTGGGACGAGCCTTGTGCAAACATTGCTTGCACAGCTATTGTTACACACCTACAATTCCTAGGATGACATCAGAGCTATTACTCCTGGTGAAAGATTAACTCTAAACGCTTAAACATTACATCCATTAGGTCTTAAATTGACTCTGCTTCGTTTTTTTTTCCGGCAAGCTGAGCAGAGACCGGTGTTTACAGTGGGCCTCGCTGGCGTGTGTGTGCTTCTGAGCGTGTGTTGTGCGTCAGAGATGGGACCTGGCTGCTGCCGGGGAGTGAGGACACGTTTTGGCTCCGGCTGCTAATCCCGCCGGATGCCTTTGCCATGATGCGTCTCTCGGCTCAAGGAAATCCCCTCAATGTCTTTCCAGGCAGTTTGCCTCAGTCTTCACAGCCTTTTTGGTCTGTGCACAGCACTGATTTGCGAGTAGTAACTCTTAAAAAAACTCGAGGCTGTTCTCCAGACGGACTTGAGGTAAAAATGCGAGCCTGCATGTTTGGTTTGCTTGAGCAGCAGTTGCAAGCAGACGCCTCCTTTTATGTTGACTGTCTCGGACAGCGGTTCCTGCCACTTTCACGGTTTCCACCTTTAATCCTAAGAAAAGGGGAGGGGAAAGAAAAAAAAGATGCAGTGATGATGCAATGTCCTGTAATCAGTCTCCATTGTGCAACTTTTGCTCACTCTCCCAGGCTTCCTGGAATTCCCCGCCATGTTCTTTTGTGGGTCGCATTTTACCCAAGACCGAAGGGGGAAACTCAGGAAACGAACTGCAGGTATCCCAAACTGTTTGGATCCAAATCCTTGGTCACACTCGCTCTGCCTCGGGAGTTTTCTTGCAGGCAGTTTCTGAGTCACTGACAGTGTTGGTGTGGCTTCCCACCACGGTGGCGGTTAGCTAGCGTGGTGGCCGTGAATCAGGCCCGAGTGAGGTAATAATTTCATTTATAGGCCGGCTCTGTTCACCACCACGCATTTCTCACACACCGACTACCCCCTGCCCCCACCCCCCCCTGCATCCGTCGGCCGCCTGCTCTCCCCATGCTGCTGTTATCCACAGGCAACAAACCAAGGCTCCTACACAGAAACACAGAAATCCATATACACTTGCAGGACTGTGTTTGTTTTGTGTCCTTGACTGCGAGGACTTCGGGTAGTCTGGAGCTCAACAAATCACCAGAGAGACGCTGTGATGGGTTTTCTGTTTCAAAATGTTTTGTTAAATGTATATAAGACGTATTCATATGATATATTGATTAATGATGAGGAAATTTATTGCAGCCCATCATTATGAACAATGCCTAATAAAAGAATAGGCACAAAAAATCAGTTTTGTACTTTGCCCTCCAAATGTATTAACACTTTTTTCCCATTTTGACACTTTAAAATCCACGAATAGCCCAGTCATGATGAAGATGTTATTCCACATGTTTTACAAATAATTGATAAAGTATTAATATTCAGGCCCTCCCACCCCCAAGTTAGTCTTTAGAGTACTTATTGCTGCATTTACAGATTTTGAGGAACTTCTCTGCCACCTTTTGACATCTGAAATAGTGTTTTGTTTTGTTTTTTTCAGTTTTTTGCTTATTACTCTTTTCCAAAAGTGAGTTGAAAATCTATTTTCAACTCGTGGCACATATTTTGAATCAGATCCTTGCTCTGGACATTGACTGGGCCATTTTGAAACATGATTTTATCTAAAGCAGATCTCTGGTTAGACTTCAACCTGAGTGAAGTAGCGATAGGTTAAGGTCTTAAAGCGTATTTTATTGCTTTGTTGTGTATTTTTCTACTGACAGAAGCGTCGGTCATTCCGGAAAAAAGATGGCACCCATAATATTTGTTCTGCAGTTAGAGCGGCAAGGGGAAGAAAAGCAACAACAAAAGAGCAGTTTTTCCTTGAGTCAAGCAGAAATCCATGAATTTCCTGTGAGGAGTAATAAACCAGGTTTGCCTGCTTGCGCTCAGAGCAGTGATTCAGTTCCTTCCTGTTCGGACTGGCCGGACCGAGCTGTTAGTCATTCACCTCTGTTGACGCCACAGATTGTTATAGCTACCTCTGCCTCCTGTGTTTGTATCACGAATAAAGTTTCGGCGTGAAGCCCTGCACATTTTTGCTTGTAGAAGCACGAGGCTTATGTACACATCTGATCATCTTTCTTTCTTTTAGAAGACTCAGGGAGGAAGATACTGGAGGTGGGTTGTCTGTGTCAAAATCGGAGTTGTTTACGCAAATGAATACCTGCAGGATAAAGTTTTCTGCTACAGGGGGGAAAAAAAAGCAAAAAAAAAAAAAAACTGGGCAACTTTTCAGCAAGACAGGAAAAGCACATTGTTCCCACTTTGTTATTTTTAGTGCCCTGACTTAATAAAGCCACAAGTATTTGACGGGGTAATTACACCATATTTTGCCGGATTTATCGCCATTTTCTCTAAGAACACCAGTCCACCCCCTTGCACTGTTTCCACTATTTGCACTGGAGCTGAGATATGATGGGTGTAACTTTTCTTATCGCTCTGCATTATTTAGTTTGTCTCCAAGTGAAGGGAGTGCGCTGCGCAGTGGAGAGCTGTGGGTCGTTTTCGTACCTCACTCCAGCTGCCGTGTGCGAATGGGGACAGAAAAAAAATAAATAACGACACGCCACGTCTATGTGTTTGGCTGAGGGGGATCGATGTCTTTTCATGTTAGCTACCCCAGCCTCAAAGATTTATAAATCAGGGTTGAAAGGTTAGAGTTTCCTCGAGAGCGACTAGGCAGAGCCATTTTCTTGAGAAATTTGGATTGAGTGAAACTCTGCTGACCTACAACATAATTCAGTGACGTAGATCCAAGCCTTTCTTGTTAAGAATTAATTTGAGCTCAACTAATCAATGGGGAAAAACTCCTGCATTAATATACATATTTGTATACAATAAAAACATTTTACAACTAGTTTTTACTCCTGCTTTCAGTTCTTTGAGATCAAGGTTGGAGCTTACAGAGAAAAACATCTTTAATCATTAGTCTTTACACCATCTACATTGTCCAAAGTCCTGGACGTTCTTTTATGCTCTCTTCTCTTCGGCTCATTACACTGGTTTTCTTTAGGACTTATGTCTGGGAACCAAAATAGCCGAGGGATCATGTTCATTTCCTCTTAATCCCATCAGGTCAGAGCAAACAGACTTGCTGTGCGGTTTATGTTCTGCCCTTAAGCCATTTTTTTCATCCAGTAGCACACTAACACTTAATTACTAGCTGATATTTACAGATGGAGCTATTTGGGAAAAAGTTCAGGATGCAATTAATGCAGTGCTGTTAAATAAACAAATATTAATTTCGATTTAAAAAGTAATTTCAGTATTTCTGCTGTGTAATTGATGGGACTTTATCTCAGTTTATCTTTTAAGAAGAAGAAAGATTTTTGCCACACTTCGTTTTTGTGAATCTATTTAGAGTGTTTTTTTTTGCAACCTTCTCAGTTTATTTGTAGTCGTAAAAGCAGAAGCATTCCAAAAGGCACTCAGGAAGACGTCTACATTTCTGCGTGTGTGGAAACTCGGGATGTGAGTTCATAGAAGCATTCGCTTTTATTCAGTCAGGGCCGGCTGCTTCTAGTCCCTCTGAGATGCGAGCAGAGAAAGTCACACCGATGCATCTGCAACACCATCCCTGTCAAAGGGCCGTCCCCCTGACCTCGGGGTGAATCCAGCGGACCGACCTGCTGCCAGCGAACAGCCGGCCGCGCGGATGGAGCGGGATCAAATTTCACCTCTGCTCCCATCTGCTGCCTGCGTTAGCCGGTCCTCCAGACGTCCCCAGTGGTCTTCTTCCACCCTGAGACGCTCTCCAAGCGCGTTTCTTCGTCTGAAAGAATGTGGTCTTTCCTGCAGGTGCTGTTTTGTCTCACACACCTGGCCTGCTTTCCGCGTGGGGAAAAAAAAAAATTGTGTGTGTGCATTTTAGCCACGAATTCGCTCGTCACCCAGAGGCAGGATTGAGTGGAGGGTCAACCTCCTCTTCTTTATACCGTAGACTTGGCTGGGATAATCGCTTCCATTAACGCCTCTTGATATGGTAATGCCTGACACGCTCGTCTGCATGATTATCTCCTCTACTCCAGGGAGCGTTCGTGTGTTTATGTGGCAGAAGAGAGATGTCGGGAACAGAATTTTGTCCCATTTTACTATAATTTTAAGTGTAAATAATGTTGGCCTCCAATTTTAAGCTTTCACCCCTTTTTGTTCTATTTGCCTGAAAGAAGTTGTTGCTATTCAGAAAGGGAAAAACTCAGAACCTAACAGCCTTGTGCAACAGAAACTCACGCAATAGATATACTCTGTGCATTATTAAACATTATTGATTCATCAGCAGCAGCGCTGAAAGCACCCACTTAATAAATATTCCTCTGTTTGAGTGCAAACGATTGAGATGCATGTGTGAGTTTAAAAAAAAAAATGAGCGAACAACCACTGGAATTTTCCCACTAGTGGAAACTCAACAGCTGGTGTAAGAACAGGAAGTAGCAGTCCAGGTGTTGCCTCATAAGTGTGGTCTGAGGCAACACAAGCTGCAGCTGTAACTGCATGACAGTCGTTCAAATCGAACTGTTAAAAAAAAAAAAGCCTCCGTGTGGACGCTAATTTCATGACTCATTTCTATAAAATAAAACGTATTATGTGTCTGTTTCTTTCTCTTGTTTTTTAAAAAAAATTTTTATGTGTCTTCCGGCTGCAGATGACGAGGAGGCGCTCAACTCCATCATGCAGGACTTGGCCGCTTTGGGTCGCTACTCCAGCCACAAGCACAAAAACAGAACCTTACTCTACAAACAGGTGCACATCACATCTGAATGCATTCATATCTCATCTGCTCCTGCAGCTGTAATGTCCATATCGTCCATAATGTCTGACCGCCTTAAATATAATTGTGTTCAAATGCAGCTTCACTTGTTACACAACCAACTAGGAAGTCATGGAAAATATAAATTTACATATAGAAACTTTAGATTTTACAGACGAGTTTCTATAATTGCAACAAAGTATTCTAGAAACCAGTTCAGTTTATAAATAATGTTCACATATTAACTGAATTGTACAAAAATTGATTTTAGCTAATAAAGCTCACAGCTGATGGTTTAGTGTTTTATTCATCTAATATTCTACAACTCAAACATAAATATTTCTTTAAAATAAAGTGTTTTTTTCATTGATTCCTAATTTTAAAAGTTTTTAAATATATATAAAAAATAATATTTTACTGCTTCTTGTTTTTGTACCTTCTTAAACTTGACTTACTGAACTGAGACAACAGAAACAGAAGATTAAGCTTCAAAGTGATGATTTCATTTTTCCCAGAAAAAGGAAAAGTATTGACCTTAACATTCAGTATGAGGGGTGGATATTAAAGTATCTCCTTAAATCAAATTTGACTGTTATCCTTTTTCAATAGCAATTTATTAACTCGTTCCTTTAACCTTCACCGGCGTTCTGGGTTTACTCACAGAACCTCAGCCAGTCTGTCGTCAGGAGTTATTTTTCTGGACTGGGACGTTGTTTGCTGCCAAAGTCAGGTAAAGGTTGCAGTAAAAAGTTGCGTGCTCAAACGAAGGAGCTTATTGCGATTGATAATGAGTTTCATTCGAGATAAAAATAAAAAATAATTAAAAAAATCAACTCAGTAAATGCAGGATTAGTGAATGAAAGCGGTGCTGGGTTTCGTGTTGCTCCGAGACGTTTAACTCTTCACGCGTTTGTTCCCCGTCCGTGGAATGATAATTGGCGAATCCTCTTAAAGCGGCGGTGTTTATGAGGAGACGTAAACAAGCTGGTGAGGAGCGGAGAGAGTTTCCGCCCGGACAGAGGCTCTCCTCTGTGACAAGGGGTAAACTTGTCCCCCCCACCCCTCCTCACTCTCCCAGCTACCCCTTCCTCCTAATTTTCACCCAATCTCCTGCGCTGATAGGATGACAGCGTTAGTTTATCAAAATGACCTCATGCAGACTTAGAGGCTCCTCTGGATTCCTGCTGCCTTTGGTTAAGACTTTTACAAGAACACACACAGACTGTCGTGTTCTCCTTTTTTTTTTTTTGTTTTATTTCTGAACAAAAACAACAAGCATCATAGTGCTTCACCTAATTTCTTTCCCCAGCTTTATTCTTCAGGCCAAATCCTCATACAGCCATGAATCATTTTAACTTCCCACCTCTGTAACTCCTCTCTCTTGTTATTCTTCCTCTCAACAGGATTTAAGAGTCAAGCTGGAGCATGAGAGAGAAAAGCGGTATGTTGGAAACCTCCTTATTGTTTTTCTTTCTTTTCTTTTTTTTTTTTTTAACATTCAACTGTCCAAATTCAAACTTTGTTAGTTTGGATCTTTTTTGTTTTGCTTTGCCATGTCGGGGATTTTGTGTCTAAGGGAGGAAATCGCAGTTACATGCCAGAGTGGCAGAAAGAGAAAGGAAAATTCCTGCTTGGATTATTTAGCCGAAGCCCTGTGTTCCAGAGTCGGGTTTTTAGAGTGGAAAAGATGCAGGGAGGTCTGGAGGAGAGGGAGCGATTAACTAAGGGCAGAGAGAGAGAGGGAAGTCTTTCAGTTCACTGTCCTCTCCTCACCCTGAATTAATATTCTGTCTCGCTCTGCATCCTTTGTGCCGTTTGATCCCACGTCACTGGCTTCAAACGGAGGAAAACTCTCACAGAAAGTGACGCTTCGATGAAAACCTCTGGAACACGTTGTCCGCTAAGTGTGTGAGAATAAACAGCAAATCTCCTGAATGGTGTCTACTTTGTTCCATGTGAAATGAGTTCATGTTGTTCTGTCTTTGGCTGCTCTGGGAAATCTTTGGCTTTCTAGCAAGTCCTCAGATGGACTACAAACTTTTAGGTTCCTGGTTATTCCTGCATTAGTTCCTAGTATGGCCAACACCTCTTCCATTCCCTTTTTTGGAAGTGTGTGAATTTGGGAGGAGAGAATCCTTCTCCTTCTGCCAAGTGTGTTGCATCCGTTCATAATAGCTTAGTGTCACCTGGTGTTTTTGATAGGAATTGACACAGAAATCGCTCAAAATGTAACAAAATAATGGAAAAGGAAGATTCATCTGGAATAAAATTAGTACATCTGCTCATTTTATTTGCATGTAAATAAAAATGACCTGTCAAAAACTATTTATAACCTTTTCGATAATGAGAAGTATTATGCCGTTATAATAATTGCTGACACGGTATTTGGATGCATCCAATGGCTCCATCCAAGTCCTGACATTGTGTATAAAACTTAAAAAGAGAGGTCCCACCCATAATTTGGATTTCCTTTAGCTAATCTAAGTTTAAGGAAACTGTTTGGAAAACAGAAAAAGGAGGAATGAGCTCCAAGTCAACCAGCGTTGGTCCGACACCTTGGCCATCACCGAGCCACCACAGCAAAGCTGGTAAGATCTCCAGAATGAGACTGTTCACTTAGCAGGTGGACATCCCCAGACTGTCCAGTTTTGAATATCGCGGCACAAAACTGTGGTTCATCTGGGAAGGTCGTCCTCTGACTGTCAATCAGTTTCTTCCCTGAAACTGGCCTTTGAATTGTGAACAGTACAAAATAATAGGCTGAAAAAGCTGCAGGTGTGTGATGCAGAGCCAAAAAACAAGGTAGAACTTTATGCAGCTCTTATTGTCCACACATTTTCTATAGGATGAAAGGTGGGTCTTTGAGAAGAAGCTTAATGGTGGCCTGTTTTTATCCGTCTCAAAACTGGTTTTGATGCACTTTGTTAAACCAGCGAGGAGAAACGGAGGCAAATAAACTACAAGAATTCCCACCACCTTCGTTCACAGTTATTTGGACCAAAGAAAGAGGAACTGGCTTGGTGATTAGAAAGCTGCAGGCTCACAGAAGCGAGAAGGAGCGTGTCGTTCCAGCAGAATATGGATCCGCAATGAGCCCCTCCACTTTTTCACAGCCCTAATTGGCTGCTGCTGTGGAAGAGATAAGTTTTTCCACGCTGCTGTCTCTGTGTTCCTGCCTCCCTCTGTTTTCTAAGCCTCGCGGCTATCTGCTCTTCCTCACGAGTCCTGCTCACATCGCTCTGCTCTCCCAGAACAGACATCTCACTTTTGCGGAGGCACCACTCACACAGTCACAAGACATTTCCTCCTCCTGCGTTAACGCGATACATATTCGCACGGGTTGTTATGGTGCACGGAAAAATCCCAGTTCAGTACCTATCTCAGTTTTAAAGCCACAATCCGTACATTTTTGGTTTACTTGTGGTAAGTAAACCAAAAATTTTTTACCACAAGTAAACCAACTACAAATCTTTTAAACCTTGGTCAGCAGTAAAGAAAAAAGGTGTTTTTTTTTGTTGTTTTTTTTTTATTTGAATTTATTGTTGTCTAAAACTTTAAAAAGTGGAAACTTTATGGAAATCAGCGGATTTTTGTCCACTACTGATTGGCCAATTGGCTTAAAGCGGCTTCAGGTGAATAATTGAGTTCAGTTTTTTTGTAAATCATGAGCTCTCTGGGATTCTACCTTTTCTGACAAAAAGATGTTTTAGTATTCTTCAATTTTAAAAACCCCCAACAATAACTAACTAATTATATAAACTAAATGCATCCTTACTGTGGACACAATAGATTCAGTAATGTTTGTTAAAAACTAGCAAAAGATTTAAGAGGACATTAAGATACTCTGATGGAATAAGAAGGTCGAGTTGTTTCATTACCAACACAGCACCAGCAGCAGCAAGTTTATTAATAAAACTGTGATGTTTGAATGAAAACTACATATTTCATTTTCTCTGTGTCTCCATTCTATACTCTGTCTGGAGTGTGTGTTCGTAATGAAGGCATTACAATTGTAGACTTAACTTTTTGTTTATTTCTAAATTTACCAACTTTAGTGCATTTTTTCCAAGTATTATAAAGACTTAATAGGAAATCATTATTTACTGACATTTTTGCTACGCATACATAAAGGGTTAGAAGATAAAAAAACAAAAATACAGAAGTTTTATTTATGCTTTCACTGAAAAGATTTCTGCTAAATTTAAATCTTAAGTGCATATTCTTTTTAAAATCTAAATATTTGTTTTAATTTTAAAAGCAGCAAAGGGCCTCCATCCTGCAAATATCACGAGCCAACAACTAACGGCACATTTGAATTTAGCAGAAAAAAAAACTGAAAAGAGGCACAAACCTTTTATTTACATAAGCCTCCGTGATGAGACCTTTTTTGCTCTTTAAGACAGCGGGATTGTGCAGAAACCATGTAAATATAATGCCATATCCCATAAGCATCTGCAGCACTCGAGGTATTAGGAATCCATGAGTCAGGATAATCGTTTTGTCTGTCCACAATGGAATCAAACTGGAAGGTTTCTCTTTTCATTGGCAGGCGCTGAAGGTTTGAGGCAGGAAATAAGCGCTGCAGAGTGTCTCTCTCTTCCTTTGGCCAGAGAGTGAAGGACCAGAGCCAGACCTTTACTTTCTTCTTTTTTTTCTTTGTGTGTGTGTGTGTATGTTTGTGATTTTTAGGAAAAGACAGAGCCAGCATGCTGTGTGAAGGCAATCTTTCATCTGCAAATCTGTTCCTTTTCTATTTTTTTCCCCCTTTTTTTCTATGCCTAACTGTGTTTCCCCACGCTCGCTTGCAGAGGAAGGAAAGCCATATCTGTTAGCGCAGGACCCCCTTTTTTAGCCCTCCGCCACATCCCTCCTGCTCTCTATCGCACACATCATCGCTGAATCTAAACAGTCGGGGAGCGTTTAGCTGCACCGTTGCTCGCCTCTGATCTACAGGCCCGCCGATTCCCAGAATCCTCTCGTTTAAATGAGGGAACCAATGAGCAGTCATTAAGATAGGCAGAGCTCGGGCCTCTGATGAGGAAGCGATGGGATAAAAACAAGCTCTTTTATCGGTGTACTATAAAGAGTTAGTGGCGGTTGCAGATTCTTCGCAAGCAGAATGAGACTGATAGTAGTCGAAGAAGAAGAAGAAGAAGAAGAAGAAGACATGCTGCAGAGAGTCTATTTTCTCAGGCTGTCTCCTTTATTTTCTAACTCGCAGTCTGTAAATATCTCCACGTCTCTATATCTATCACTCTGTCACTCTCTAAAAGAGGAGGGAAAGACACCCATCCTGCTGCTTTAGCTGCCGCTCTAGATCCCCCCCCCCCCCCAACCCTGCTTCAGCCCCCCCTTCTTTCCTCTCAGGAAGTTTCCCATCTGCCTTTGTGCTGGCTTAGCGGAGAGACCCCGGCCGTTGTTGAAACAGCGGCCGATGCATACTCTGATTGGAAAGCATGCTCATGCGTGTAGTTTTACAAACACGGCGCTCTGTACACGCTCTCTCTTGCAATCAGACCGAAAGACAAAATGATAACTGTAGACAGACTGTGCATCTTCTCTGAGAAGGTTTATTCCCTCGGTTTTTTTTCTTTCTTCGTTGATTAATCTTCTGTCAGTATCTTGCACGCCTTTGCACTGTTCTCTCCTTGACCCAGCCCGACCCGAACATTTTCCGCTCTCTTTGCCGCATTCGTGAAACAAATGACTTATTTCGCGGCTACTGAAAACACCGGAACAGGAAAAAAAGTTAATTCCTGTTAATGAGGGATCTTCTTGCAAAGTGTCTGCACCCAGATGTGACATGAATATCCCTTTGGTTTCTAACGCTGCCGATGTTTCCACCCCGTTTCAGGATTATACCGTTTCAGAGGCCGCTGAAGATCAAAGAGCTTCTGCAAAAGGTCACAGAGGCCTTTGGTCAGCAGATGGACCTCTTCTTTATGGAGAAGGAGGTAAGCGAAGGAAGGTTATTTTCTAACACTGTACAGATTGACTAGAATGAATGCAGAAAATATGTGAATATTTCTTCACACGTTTTCTTCTGTAGTTACAAACACCCAGAATTTGCTGCAAGAGGAAGTAGTTGAAAAGAAAAGAGACAAAATGGATGATGGATACCAAGTCTACAGATCTTTTATCTCAATACCACAAAAATAGCATTACCTATTCAGCTGTGGTAATCATGCAGCAAACATTTGACTTTGTGACAGTCTCGCTTGTTGATGTCTGTAAAATGTAGCTGAGTGATTTGGTTAATGACGCTTTTAGGAGAACTCACACACAGTGTGAGCCGCATAAACACGTTTTCTTTCTCCAAGCTGTTAACATCCTAATTACTAAGAAAAACCTTTTTTTTTTAGATTTGCAAAAAGAGAACAACCCACTCAAAACTTAGTAATCAATACCAAGTTACAGAATTTGACTGAATAATAAACATTTATTCATCAGTGTTGATGGTAGATTAAATTAGGAAACATTTTAACTCTTCATAAGACAAACCAATTGACATGGTGTTACCTGTAATCAATTTCAGTCAGAATACATATTCTGTTTGATGCAAATTATTCCAAGACAATCAAATCACAGTCAGATTTATATAAAATACCATCAGTTGCTTTGTACTGCCATGAGATGCATTGGTGGCATTGAGCCAGAGTACTTTCCATAGGAGAGGAAAACAAAACGCATGAGACAAAGCTAGGCACAAAAGATGGGGAATACTTTCCGTTTGTTTTGTTTTCAGCCTTAAAAGACTTTAAGAAAAACACGGATGAAGGAAAACATGTCAGTTTTTCGGTTTTAGGTTTGCACTGCCGTTCATCTCCCCGTTACACAAATGTGCAGTGATTCCCTGAGCAACTTCACAGGAGAAATGCAACTCACAGTGCAGTCATAAGAAAAAGAAAAGAAAAAGAAAAAAACAGCTTCAAATGTTTATGTGGATTTTAAAAGTTGCCAGGAGCTGAACATTTCACTGTCAAACCTCCAGAAACCATCTGCATCCTAAAGAGGGATTTTCAGCTTAAGCACACAGGGAAAATCAGATAAAAGAATGTTTACTTTCGTTAGTAAGAATCCTTTTCCCACCTTAACCTTTCTGAAACTGCTGTTGCATTATGCAACAATAAGAAAAGAAAGGTCACGTTTGTGTTTGGTCCTTCAGCTGCTGCTGCCGCTGAAAAGCCAGGAGGACCTGGATCAGGCGGTGCTGTCACTGGGCAACACTTCAGGAACTAATGGGCTGCTCAGGATTCTGCTGAAGACCCCTAAAAACAACCCTGTGAGTGGCTCTCATTGTTCACTGCGCATGTGCACCATTGAAACCCCAGCCGCCGTCACGAATGTGAGCTTTGAATAAAGTCATACTTATTCCGAAAAGAGCAACGAATGAAGCCGCAATGCTGCCCTCACTCCCTCAACCGATGTCCTCTTCTTCCCGCTTACAGTATCTGCAGGTGAACAGCCGGGACAAGCAGAGTGAGATGAAGTCGTCGCGGTCATTAGGAGACTTGAAGGGCTCTCTGCTCAAAGGGTCGGAAAGGGTCCGCAAACACTCAACGGGTGAGCTTCTGCCGATTTCACGGAAAAGTCGTGGGTAAAGATGCACTGAGAAACCAAAAAAAAAGCTGATCTGTGAACAGCATGTTCTTAAGACCCATCAGGTCGTAGTAAAATCAGATGCCTGTAGTCCAATCCCCATCTAAAAAAGAGTGAGAGAGAGCAAGACTTACAGCAGGTAACAGGAAGGCTGAAAGGAGAACACCAAAGTTGTTCTAACATTTTCTTTCAAGCTTGTAGCCTCTGTTTGAAAACATGTTGGATTTGGAGATGCTGGTAAATGTTTGGAAATCTCACAGTAAAGTTAAGAATCTACATTCTTCAGGCCAAAAATCTCTAATCTTTAATTTTGTCTTTGTTTTAAAACCATAAAATCTTTTTTGGCAATAACTACTGTATTTTGCACATGAAGAGTGATGTCACAGGAAGGATAAAAAATATTACTAATAGCGTTCATGGGGAGATTGATGCTGGAAATGGCCTTTTATTTTTCTGACTGGTGCATCTTTACTTATGGGCTGTTTAGACTAAATAAATTAGGATAAAACCTATTACTAGGAATCTGCTGGGTTTAAGTACTCAGATCATGGAATCCTCTACTTTCAGGATTTTTATTCCCCCTGTTTCTGCCTGTCACAAAAAATATTTTTAAAAAAAATGAAGGCTGCTGCCGGTCAGAACAGAAGACGCAAACTGTAAGCGAAGGCAGGGAAACGTCATGTCAAAGCAAGGGCGCGCTTTCCTTCAGAGCAAGCCACCACCAGCATGTGAAGAATCCCTTTTTACCTTATAAAGGCATCATTTGACATTTCACAATTTTTTTTTTTGGCGGGGGAAATATACAACGGATTATTGTAGATTTAATCTTTTAATCGAATGCTGAGTGAGACGAATGTTTCCCCAAAATGTCAAAGTAATCCTCCCAGACAGATTGGTGTCATGTCATAGTCCTTGTGGCTGGATAACACAGCGCAGTGCAGGTCTGTTGTCCCCTCCTGGCATGTCTGGTAACTCGGCGTGAAGAGGAAGTCTTCTCTGCGGAGCAGCTTTTTCCTCCGTCCTTTACATCAGCTCCGCTCCGAAAGGTCAACCTCTTAACTCGCGCGTTCCAAATCTTAAACGCAAGTTTTCCAGTTTGAAGAAAAAGCACATGCATTTCACAACAATCCATCCCCTTTTGAATGCTGTCCCTGTACCAGCACCCATCAGTCACATCTGCTGTCCTGCTGTAAGCAGGAAAAGAGGAGGGGGAGGAGTGGCGGCAGATAGGAGGCGACAGGAGAGCGCCGTCACGGTCTGAGCAAAGATGCGATGTGAGCCTGGGTGCCTTGAAGACATCCAACAGCAGGAGAGGGGAGGGAGATCATGCAGTGAGGAACACCGACTTGGGTTGAACTAAGATTTGTAGTTTCCACGTTTATGATTGTTCAATTTAAGCTTTTTTGTTTTTTTCTGGTGAATTTCTTCAAATCCCTCTCAGCTCAATCAGTGATGGCTTCAATCTCTGTTACAAGGACAAGTCCTCAGGCTCTGCAGCAGCGCGGCAGGCAGGGCGAACGTTTGTCACAGTAATTGAGGTTGGAGGTGGCGGCAGCGTGGTTTAGTAAATCATCTCCGACTCTCTTGAACTTGAATCCAAGAATAACACACTCTCCCTCCTGTTCCATCCTTCCCTCAATCGACGCTCTTCATCTCCTCACCCTCATTTGATTCGGCTGCATTCCATCTTTTTTTCTGCTTCTCATCGTCTAACCAGCGGTTTTTCTCAGGTTCTCTCCACACCGGCCGGACATCCCCGCCTCCAGGCAGCGTCCCCGAGGAGCAGCAGCAGATCGCTCGCCAGGGCTCATACACCAGCATCCACAGCGAGGGGGAGTTCATCCCAGAGACCTCAGACCAGAACGTAAGCTCTGCTCCGCGTGACAGATGTTGTTCAGCAGTTTTCAGGGTTTCTGAGATGTGTTAAAATGTCTTCTATGTTTGTTGATCTTCATTACAAGGCCAAAAAGATTTCGTTCTGCCTCTGTAGTTACATTTGCAGACGTTTACATTTATGGAGTTGACTTAAAATCTCGCTTCATGCATACGTGTTTTGTGAAAGCAAAAAAGATCAAAAAATAAATAAAAAGGTGAAAGTCGATCTCAGAAACGTTTTCTGATGACCTCTGTAGTGAAATGAAGGTGTAACTTTTTTCCCACCTTTTCATTTTTGACAGTTTTTAATACAAAGGTTTCCAAACCTTTCACAACTTCACATTATTCATACTTTAACAAAGCAGTTTTTTTTCTTGCTTTCTATAATGAACATTTTTAATTCTGATGCAGCTGCTTGACATTTGTGAATAACACCTGAATCTTTATTTGAATTCTGCTGTGCAGCAAAATGCTGGAGACTCAAATCCATTTGTCTCCATCTCCACCACATCACTGTCTGCTCATGTGACCTTTGCTCTCTCTGTGTCATTGCGTCTGTCAGATGCTGGATCCCTTCGGCAGCGCGGGCAACTCGCTGTCAAGCAGCTGTCAGTCAATAGATCAAGCTCTGGACAGGTGAGTGTTGGTGCAGACACTGGGATTCACGATAACCATTTATGTAGATTCATATTTATGTCTCCAAACCAGCGTTGGCGGTGTGAGATTGGTTAAACAAAAAAAGCACTAACCAAAGCAGCAACAGATTGAAGTTTGTACATCTGACCCTTTCCTGGGCTGACTGTGTGGGAAGAAAATCGGAATCAGGTCATTTTGCTGTTGCTATAGTGACTAAACTTCTTATCTGGACGCCTGGATTCCTCTGTTATCACGGGAGCAAGGATATTGGTCACTGAGTGGGAGATGTGACGGACGGAGCCAGACGATGAAAGGACCGAGCCAGAAAACAAGAAAAGAAAAAAAAACAGAGAAACCGCCATGAGAGAGAGAGAGAGAGAGAGGACTGAATCAGAGTCGAAAGGAAAATAAAAAAGTAAGCGAGAGCGAGGTTTGAGAGAGCGGGAGGACGGAAACAGTTCTACCTGCACAAGGCTTATCAGCGCTCCAGGCTGCAGAACAATGGCAGGAAACAAGTGCATGGAACTTTTCCCCGCCACCGGGCATGTGTGCCTCTTATCCAGGGTCTCGTGGCCCCGCGCCGCCCTGCGGTCAGCAGAGACGTCACTCGCTGGAGGGGCTGGTCACAAACACCCAGGGAAAGTGGGAGGCTTGGAGGGGATGGGAAGCGAGTGCATTTAAGAATATACAATACACTCAGCTTGACTGCCAGGTCAGCAGTGCCAGAACGTTTTTTTTTCTCACTTATTATTACAAAGGGGTCCCAGCTTATCTGCTCTAATTCGGAACACTGTTCTTGAAACACTCAGCGTGTCTAACTGTAAAATACTTTCAACACAAGCAGCATTTCGAGGCTCCGCTTTGCTGCTGGCCAGACTCTGTTTTGAAGATAAGGGGGGGGGATTAGCAACTAACCAAGCAAATGATTCCTGAACTTTTTCTGCTTGTTCTTTATCATTTCAGCCCTCCGTTCTCACAGAACAACCGGGACAATAATTACCTGAACCTCAACTACGAATACAAAGGTAAGAGACAGATGATCTGCTGCAGCCACTTCAGTGCTCTGATTGTCTAGTTTGTCAGTTTAGTTAGACAGCTGTGATTGGAAGATTTGTATCCGTGCCTGATGATGGATTTAACCGTCCCCAGTTAGAAGTTTGTCTGCAATTAATTGTTGAAATTAATTGATTTTTAATCAAAAACAATATATTGTTTAAATAAATTAAACAATATATTGTTTAAATAAATTAAACAATACTTTGTTTAATTTAAATAAATTAAACAATATAATAAATTTTTCAACATAAGAGCCCTTTTTGCTGCTAAATCACTGATTAAATCGACATAAGCTCAACAAAAGTGTTGCTTGGTGTTAACATCTGCCATTTAGGTTATTCAGCCAACAGATTGATTGGTGCAATCTCACGAGAGTTTCTTTCAAGTGTTTCAGGAAGTCCTGATCATTCATGTAACTTCTTGGAAAAACCACTTCTTTAGAGGTGTGAACTGTGAACGCTGACATTACCGTTGGGGACGTCTGCGCTTGCTGGAACACGTTTACCATTGAGATGATAGTTTAGACTTAAGTAGCGTTGGTGCTCCTTTGAGCAGAACTTGTACACAATAATGCTCCTCGTTCCTTTTGATTGTGTCTTGAAGCAAAAATTAACCAGAGAAGCGACCTTGTTGTTGTTTTGTGGACGTCAGACTTAAGAGCATGCCAGAAACACAGCATATAAGGCTTCAGCTGGGGACCTTTTTATGTAAAACGGAAAAATGAAATTTGTTATGTAAAAAATGTTAACGTCTTTTTAAAATCTATGTAATTAATTCAGCAAAATTAAAGTCCGAGCAATAGCTTTTAAAGTTTGTTGAAAGCAATGTGTCATTTTCCTAAAACTCTGTACTTGATCCGTCACTTAAAATCTCAGTACAACGCATTAAAAGTCAGTGATCTGAGGACGCTGTTCATTTTTACCTTTTTTTCAGTAGCCCTAATAAGTAGTGGCTTTTCGTGACCAGTCATCAGCCCCTTGAGGCCCCTCCACTCGGGTCCCCTGGGTTCCCGTCTGTGTCTTCAGAACATGGATCAAAGAAAGCAGCATGGCAGTCAACGCCACACTAACCCTTCCGAGCGGAGCAGCTCTCCCAATCTGCTCTCTTCTTTTTGCCTCGCGCCGCTCGCTCCCCCATCATGCACCGAATTAAAAAAAAGAAAAAGAAAGAAATGCTGCAGATCGTGTGCACGGTACGGTACATTAAGACGCAACTGCACACAAACAGGCTCTCCTCTCCCCAGATGTAGAGCTCAGCCCCCTCCTGTCACGGCCTACGGTGTTTATCATTCATTCCCTGTGAGTAGATTTTTCCTCGCCGTCCCATGTTACCAAACACAGAAAATAACTCCCGTCTCCATGGGGATACAACCACAATAACAGCGCTGGAGCAGGCCATCTTGTGACGGAACAGCTGCTTTCAATTGAGACCCAGTAACCAGTCCTCCTCCCCCCCACCACCACTACCATCACCGCTCCTATTCTAGCTCGTGTGCTGCGAGGGTCGCCGCTCACGTGCGTCAACGGGGCTCCCCACCTGCCTTTAATACGCCTCCGCAGAGTGGAGGGCTGTTTCCAGTTTCTGCCTGGGCTGCATCAGGGTGATGCAGCAGCAGCAGCAGCAGCGGGGCTACATGTGTGGAAAGCTGCGTGTCATTCTGCTGAGCTCAACTCTGATTTGACATGCACAGATGAGCAGGAACAGTGCACTGAGACTTGTCAGATGTGATCTATGGAAACGCGAGCTTCTCTAATCATTGCACTCCATCAGTGCGTCGGTGCAGATTTGGAGAGGTGCAGAGAGGTGGATGGGCGTAAGGGGAAACCAAATGTTTCGGCGAGTGAAGGTTTTGCGTCTTTGCTCCCTCTTTCAGGTCGACACGGGAAGGGAGGAACTTTCCCACGGCAGTTCCAGTTGCCCAATCGCAGCAAGGATTACGGCGACCGTAAGAAATCACCTTTGCTACAAAGTCAACAGATTGTTAAGCTTAAATAAAGGAAGCACAAAAACATTGTGTGTTGGTTTATTTTAAAGAGTTCTCTTCTGGAACATTATGGCAGGTTGTCGAGATTGAAGCAATTACCGGTTCCTGGCTGGAAAATGCAAAATTCTAACAATAAGATCTTAGTTATATATCTTGGAACGACATCAGACCACATAAACTTGGTGTGTCAGTTCCATAGTTTCTTCCTGCTTTACACATAGCAGAAAGCATACAATGACATTATTGGTGAGTAATCTGAATGTACATCATCTTGGGCACTGTTCGGAACCATCTGTTCCCTGTGCCTTTGGCGTCTGGGAGCTGACCCCTACTGATTTATAATTTTTCTCTACTAACATTCCTCCCTTTTTTTTTAGCCTCTGACGAAACACTTTTCTCTTATAAACTTGCTGCATTAACTGTTGCAGCGCTTGTTCCAGGCAACTGCAAGTAATTGCTCACTCTGAGGCTAACCTTGACTAGCTGTGATTTATGTCTCCCTGTGGCGAACCCAAACTTGTATAAAAATACAGCGGCCTTCTTCCTGTCTAAAGGGAAGTGGGACTGAGTGGTGAGAGACTCTGGCCGGTGTTGAGTCTTGGCCTCTAATGAGTAACAGAATGAGAGAAAATAAAAAAAAGGTCACCAATGTGTTTCTGCTCGCAGGTCGCAGGACACTCCCGCGCAGCTTCATGCCCCAGGAGAACCTTTTCCAGCTGGTTCCCTCCAGTCGCACACGCAGCTATAACGGCGACGGCTCGCTGACGTTCAGCGACCTGCGCTCGCTGGGCCGGACTGCCGACAAAAGCTGCCAGCGCGGCACAGCCAAATGTAAGTAGTGTGGCCTAACACGAAAACCTTTAGGCAAGACTGTCTTCAGAAAATAATGAAAAAATGTGCGAAAGAGACTAAGTGAGACGGCTGCAGGTAAAATTAAGTTCCTGACGGTTTTCAAGACCGATGATTGGAGTTACTGCACATTGTGGGAAAACTATAGAATTCAAGAAAAATGTTCTAGGGTTGGATACATATGGAAAAGAATCAAGTATGGGAAAATGTTATTTGATATTCTGTGATCTAAAAATTCCGTCCGTTTCAGAACATTTCCTCTTTTTTTATCAGTGCTACGTTGGATGAACAAATCTATCGGCAGATGAGTTGGGATATTTGTGTGTGATGGGATTTTGGATGCAAACAAGCAGGTGACTAAAGGCTGGCGTTAATGTTTGCTCACTGTGTGAGATACAACCCAAAAATGGAGCAAAAAATCTGTTTACAATAATAATAAAAACAACCCAGCAAATCTTTACACCTTAAGTTGTAACTCTGAATATCTGGCTTTTTGTAACCATTTGTTGCTTAGTTCCTCTTTAAAAACATAAATAAATATTATTTTTCTTAAACACTGAGTTAATTAGCCTCATAAACTGATAAAACACAGCTGTGCTTTAATATTTAAACACTTTTTTCCAGCAAAGTGCTTTCCGTTAACACAAGTGGGGAAAACCTTGAGTTGCTACGCCGAAACGACTAGTGCCAAATCAAAGATAATCCATTTTCCCTTCAACCCTCCGTCAGCCTTATTTTAATTCCTGGTGATGCAGAGTGTGAAGGAGCAGCATGTGATGTACAGTAATGCCGTAAGTCTCCACAGGCATAATTCCTGTCTGATCGACGCAGACCTGTCCATGTCGCAGGCTCCCTGATCACATCTGCAGTTTGTTCAGAAACAGCCTCTGTCATCCTGCCAGAGCTCAGCTCAGCAGTCTGTGGTGGACGTCTCCGTCTCGCTGTCCTCGCCCACGCACAACCAAACAGTCTAATGTGGCCACGAAAGCAGCGGGCTAATTCCAAAACAAAGTCTCAGAGTCTGGGACTGGAGCGGATGAGCGCTGCTGCGACAATCTTTCTAAGGTTTTGACAACTTTGCGTTGGCGGGTTGCGGTTTTCACCGCCTGGCTGTCTTATCTGGGGTTTCCCTGAATCTGAGAGGGTCTGCGGTCGGAGCTCTCCGACAAACCAAGGTGGATTTGACATTCTGTCTGGGAGGGTTTTACTGTCTCAGCAGTGTTTTATTGCTCTGGAACTCGGCGCTCGCTCAGATCGGTTTATCACAGCGCCGCTGTTGCAGTCTGTCTTCGAGGGGCTTAGTTGGCAAAAAAAAATAAAATAAAATTAGCCAGCGGCGGGTTTTCATCATCTGGTGTTTTTCTGCAGCACCACGGGCGCCAGTCAACTGGCGGCAGGGAAAGCTCTTGGGACGAGGGGCGTTCGGGGAGGTCTACCTCTGCTACGACGCAGACACAGGCCGCGAGCTGGCCGCCAAGCAGGTGCCCTTCGATCCTGACAGCCAGGAAACGAGCAAGGTGAGGTTTGTGCGCAAATATGTTTGGAATAAACCTACTGGATTCTTTTGTGTGTGTGTGTTTTCTTTTTTGCAAAAATCTTAATAAATGTGAAGAGGTTAAGTGATCTTTTTTTCTGTAGGAAGTGAATGCTCTGGAGTGCGAGATCCAGCTGCTGAAGAACTTGCGTCATGACAGGATCGTTCAGTACTACGGCTGTCTGCGGGACTTGGAGCATAGAAAACTCACCATTTTTGTTGAGTTTATGCCTGGGGTGTGTATTCTGCTGCCTTGTACTTATGCTTGTGGAATGCTGTCTCTTTGTTGGTTTTTGTTTTTGTTGGTTTAGTGGGAACTTTGAACATAATAATGCTTATATTTACTTGACAAACATGAACTGAGCATACACTTTTATGCTGAAGAGAGCTGCTACATTTATCTTCAAAGGTGAGGACTTGGTGACTGCTGTGTCCATATTCTGGTTCTGAGTCATAGAAGAACCTGAAGCTGGAAGGATATCTTCTTGCTTTTAAAACTTCACTAGTTCCTTCCAATTTATGTAGATGAGCCCTGAGCATTTGACAGCCCAAAGGCATTAAATTCTGCACACAGAGCTCATTATATTGTGAAAAGAAAATGCTTTTATTTTGAAGGTGACTGCTGTGGTTCTACTGTTGGGTTGCTACTTCAGTTTCCTCATTGAACAGTACATGCTCCTCGGTATCTTTAGCATCAGTTTGCACATTAAAGGTTCTGCAAAGGACTGTTTAGAATGCAAGATTAGCTTGGTGTTATTCCCAGTCGTCATAAGAAGACATTTTGCATGGCAATATGATATTCATACTGTTGGATGGAGTTTCACTGATTCGGATAAATCAGATTATGCTGCCATAATTGCTTCCTTCTTTTTTGACATTTTCTTCGAAGTAATGATTATTTACAGGAAAAGAACGTTTAATTTGTCCACGTGGCTTGTCTGATTCCATTAAGTTACAGTGCCTATAATGTATTTAGCAACAGACATTTTGAACTAGGTGTCCATCCTGCTTTAGAGTTAATATAATCTAGCTGTCAAAACCAAAATTAAGAGTTGTGTGTCTGCATCCCGGGTCTGTTGTTGCTCATCAATGATTGGCTGCAGACAGAGGTCGACTCCTGCTGCGGGTTTGCAGAGATGAGCAAATGAAGCTTCAGTTTGACGCTTTCTGTGGTTTCTTACTTTTCTTCTGCTGACCTGAATCAGGATTTCACTAAGTGGGCAGTAAGCAACCTTGTTGCCCTATGCAAGTGGCTGTGCTTAAAGGCATAGTCCTAACGAACTATATTTCAGATCTATATGATTTTAAACTTTATTACTAATGCTAAAGCTGATTTTTTTTTTATTACCCCTAATCTTGGGATGCATCAAAACTATTCCTGAACTTAATCATTTCTGGTCTACAGATGCATAACGAAACAGTGGATACTTTGATGCACCTTTTGAGTTGAATAAAAATCACATCAGATTAAGATTGCGGACATAAGCTGTGATGCAAAAATATGATAGTTGTGTATCTTCTTCATTTTCACTAGGATTTAAAAAAATAGTACCACTATCAAATAATCCACAACTGGCTTTTGTTATTTTACTTTAGAGAGGGAGAGAAAAAAAATGTTCAAAAACTCGAACAAAACTGGAAATCATTAGTAACTGTAAAAATTTGGATCAGTGCATAGCTACATTATTTTGAAAATAATTGGTAAGGAAAGCTGAAGTATGTATGTATTTGAACTATGGCTTCATTTCAAAACGTTTTTGATGATGACTTATGAGGATCATTAAAAACATTCTGCATAGCGTTCGTTTAAATCTCGGCTGTTTTTAAGAAAGACTCCTGCAGTCGATTTCAGCTAGAAAACAATTTGAAAAACGTCACCAGCTGTCACCAAACATGGTCTCAGTGGTTAATGTGAGCAGAACAGCCTGTTTTATGGGATCATTTTCTGTGAAAATGAGCTCTTTAGTGAGAGACTGTCGCCTGTTGATCTTATTTATTTATTTTTTTCTCTCTGTTTCTAATTTCTCGGTCTTAGTCACATTGTCTGGAAATGGAAACGCTTATAGTGTGTTGGAGTTGGCTGATGTAAGAGAGGATGTGACAAGGGGCCAAGGTTTTGTGGGTCTGTGCTCGATAAAACTTGAGTGGCCCAGGGAAGGAGCCGGTGGTTTAGAATGGGAGGGCTAAGCTCGAGGTTTGTCTCAGAGGTGTGTTGTTGACAGCTGAAAGTAAAGAGAAACATGTTTTTTTTTCTTGCATCTTGAATGGTATTGGATCACACCTTCACTCTGCAAAGGTTTACTTTGGAAGAACTTAAAAAGGGAACTAAAACGGCGTTTGATCTCAGCATCAGACAATCCTCTTTTGGCGTTGTTTACATATTTGGGTTTCATGTTTGGAATTTGGCAGCGAGGCGCTGTTTCCATTACAGGAATAACTCTTATTTGAGCGTATTGGTAGCTGTGATGAATCTCGCTGCGAGCGTGATTCATTTTTCCACACGTTCTCATAAAAGCTGTTGTTGCTCTTTGGCTGTCCCACCAGGGCTCAATAAAGGACCAGCTGAAAGCCTACGGGGCTCTGACAGAGAAGGTGACAAGGAGATACACCAGGCAGATCCTTCAGGGAGTTTCCTACCTGCACAGCAACATGATTGTGCACAGGGACATCAAAGGTAAGTGAAGCCGGAATCCTGTAAAGGTCAAAGAGGAGCTTTAATTTGATGTATGACTTCTAAAACTTCAGAGAAACTGAACCAGTCGCTCAGAAAACTATAAAATTTTGAGAGAGTATTTATTCAGTACATCCACCGACCTTAATGTATTTTAGGGGGAATTTTGGTGGTAAATCAAGACAAAGTGGTGCGTGATAGCGAAGTGGAAGGCGATGTGTAGTTTTCCACACGTTTCACAAATAAACATGCTTTCGTATTCACCCCTCTTTGCTCAATAACTTTATAAAATCCTGCAAAACTAAAATCTACCTGTGTATAATTTAATCTCGTTTACACACCCATAACAGTCGTTCTCTGTCCAGTATGACTGAGCATGAAGCAGTTTGCAAAGACGGACAAAATTTGCAGTCTATGATAAGATTGCAACTAACAATTGGTCTAGTAATTGATTATTCTATTGATTATTTGGACAATTAATTGTAACATTCTCCAGATTTTTTTTTCTTATCTAAAATATAAATATGCTTTGTACAGTTTTGGCCTAATTGATTCTGGGTGTTGTTCATTAACAATTAATCGTTTACTAAATTAGTGGACAATTATTTCAAAAATCAATTAGTTCGAATTTATCTGATTAATTGTTCCAGTCCTTATCTACAGATGTGCAAAGCTAATATACACGTACCACAAAAGACTCCAGCTCTGTTGAAAGAGAAAGGACAAATGCTAGCAACACTTTTAAGATTATTTGTATAAACCACTTATCGTTTCCCTTCTACGTCACAAATATTCGCCACTTTTATGTTGGTCTGTCAGGAAAAAAATCCCACTTTTCAACATGTAAGGTTGTTCCCATAGTTTCTCGTTTCATTTCTCTTACTCAGAACGTGGATGGAAAACTGCACTATTTTAACATCTCCCCTGAGGTATATTAAGCTTCTCGCTGGTGAAGGTGGCCAGTCTAAAAATGCTCGACACCGGACGGAAAGGCTTTGGTTTTTTTGCCCGCAGCTTTGGGAGTTGCTGCTTCGTTAGGCCGCAGCAGCCAAGAAAGAGGGAAACATCCCGTCTGGTTGTGTCAGTAGAGGGGGGGGGGGAGATAGTGGGTCACCCGGGACGCAGCCAGGCTCCATGACAGCACATGTGGGTGGGATTTTCCACTTGGAAATGCTCCACACGTTTAATATATGGCGTGTGGTCAGCTCGCCACACAAGAACATTGTTTCCCTCAACAGAAAAAGTCAGCTCAGGTGGTATGTGACTATAGCTTGAGACTTTTTCTGAAGCTAATGTTTCATAAGAAGGCAATCAAATGGAAATCCCTGAGTTTTCAGACGATTTAACGTCAATATATGTGCTTGAAGATGGAAGCAAGCAAGTCAATGTTACAGTTTTAGTCTCCCAAGTCGCTCTTTGCAGCTATCTAATCCCTCTTTGGGTGTGGAGGGTGAGCGGCAAGTGGCTCACGTTAGTCACTGATCAAACTAGTGGCGTGGCCAGAGGAAATGGGACGGACATGTTGGAGAAGTAGTACGGAAGTAGGGGAGATGGGGCTGAGGTCTGATTTGTCTCACGTGGAGCAGTTTATTCAGCATTCGGACTTCTGACGCATACGCTTGGCAATCACTTTAAAGGGAGGGGAAAGTGGATGAGGCATAAATAGGAAGGAAAGTATGCATATAATGACGGCCTGAAGATCTCAGTTGGTACTTTAAAAGATAGCCTGCCAGATTAATCAGGCTCTTGACTTCAACCGTTCCTCTGAAGCCAGTCGATATGCTGGCTCGGGTAAATGAACTCTCCGTGGCAACTCTCAGAGGAGTCGTGAGTAGCTCTGAGCTCGTTTTGTTTGGTCCCCATCAGGTGCTAACATCCTGAGAGACTCCTCTGGGAACGTCAAGCTCGGAGACTTTGGAGCGAGCAAACGGATCCAGACCATCTGCATGACTGGAACAGGAATCAAGTCTGTCACTGGCACCCCCTACTGGATGAGCCCCGAAGTGATAAACGGGGAGGGATACGGCCGGAAAGCTGATGTTTGGTAGGAATACCTTCGGATGGGGGGCGGGGGAGAAGGAATGAGGGGATATCAATCTGTTGCGCAATACAATTATAAAGCAGCAATAAATGAACTGAAATAACCTCATGAGACTTTTGTTAAAACTGCCCTGTTGGCGTTTTCTGGCAGATTGATGTGAACACATTTTGTAAAATGTTATATTTTTTTACTGTGTAAGTCAGAGAACTGCAGGGTGAGTACTACAGGTTAGCTGTGGTATTCAACACAACGATTTGAAATGAATGATTTTAGTTTGTTTATGGGAGAATAAAACTGGTATGTAAAGTAACATTTTACAGTACAAAACTGTAAAAAAAAATCACCTCTTTATACTTTGTTGCCAGGGAGAAATATTTTTCTGTTGACATTTTAATGTAGAAATCAAAAGTTTAGGCATTTCTCCTTAGATTTAATTAATATAATGCTGTGTTTCCACCCAACCTGGTTATTTTTATTCTTTAAAGGTAGCTATTATGAGCACTTTTAAAAAGTACTGTAAATGACTCAGTAAAGTTCCAAAAAAGGTCATCTTTTTGGAGATTTGTGGGCCAAGATTAGTTGCCATATTGCTAATGTAATCAGTTGTGTAACTCAAGGTAGAAAAGGTCAGCTTTAATTTTATAAATCAACAAGAAATGAGTGATAAATCAGCCAAAGTGCAAACAATAACTTTAAAAGACCTTTCTGATGTCTAAAAAAGTATTTCTTACAAAAAAATAACTTTTTAAGCATATTAGAGTCAGGTTATAGACAAATGAGGGAAGAGTTAAAACTTTTGCTCCATGTGTGATGCAGCATTTTATGAGGAATTGAGCATGTAAAACTAACCTGTGTTCCTGTGTTGTTCTCCTCCTTCAGGAGTGTCGCCTGCACTGTTGTTGAAATGCTGACTCAGAAACCTCCCTGGGCCGAGTACGAGGCCATGGCCGCCATTTTTAAGATCGCTACCCAGCCCACCAAGCCCCTGCTTCCAGAGGGCGTGTCTGACTCGTGCAGGGACTTCCTGCGGCAAGTGTTTGTGGAGGAAAAGTGGCGCCCCACGGCGGACTTCCTGCTCAGCCACCCGTTTGTCCAGGGTAGCTTCTGAATGCTGAGGGACTCCTAGCAGAGTAACCCCCATCCCCCTCCGTGCACTGCCTGCATGGCCGCGGCGGTCCCGGCTCCTCCTCCCCCTCTTCCCGTCACCCGGTTGCAGGGTTCAGCAACACTCCAGCTTCCCTGCTCTATAATCAATCGGTGTCTGCCTTGTCCGTACTCCTTCGGTTCTCGACGCCTGGCTCAACGCACTGACTGTTCACTGAGAGGCGGGGCTGACTGCGATCAGACCTCCAGAGTCATCTAAGGCGTCTGCCGCTGGTTGCCTCAGAAACGGGCCGCCAAGGTGGCACTTCAACAGTCTCAAAGGATCCGGGTCAGCATTCTTCAAGGAGCGAGAAGGAAAAGTGGCCAAACTCTGAGCACAGAGAGGCTTTAAGCTTTCTGGGGTCTCTCTTCACCCGTCTCACTGTGTCGCCGCGGCGTCTCCACGATGAGTTGACATTGTGACTGACTGGTGACGCCGCTCACATCCGATAGTACTGTAACTTCCTCATCAGCTTAGTACAACTGAATGAAATTAAGATGGAAGAATATTTTTATACAACAAGCACGGTCATTTTAGATCCGACTTCTACTGTCGCCTTTAAGACAAATATGATGCATTTTTGTCATTGCCTTACAATAATGATTTGTAAGTATGAATGTCTTTTTTTTTCCTAACAGCCTTTCCTTTTTCCTATTAGGACTCCAAACCCCATTCAGAAGGATTGTTATAAAGTTGCACTTTTGATATCATGTATTGAAACATTTACATGTGCGAGATAATCAACCAAGGAGATATTTTTCTAATATTTTTTATTTTCACTATTATTTTGATATGTAAAGACAACCAAACATTTGCAACTACGTGCAATGTCTCTTAAGCAATAACAACAGTGCTGTATGAGTCAGAGACCGTCGTCCCATCTTACCCGTCTGGTGAGCATCGTTCCATTTTCCGTTGGCCAAAGGGGATTTGCAGAACATGCAGTATTAGTCACAGCGGACTTTTTGCCACCTCAGAGCCCTGAAAGCCTTTTGTTTCTCAGTTACGGCAGCTTTGTGCACTTTGAACTGCACAGACCAAATCTGATGCATTACGTTACTGTGGTGTTTTAAATATTCCCAGGGTTCCTAAGCAGCACGACAAACTTTTCAGGCTGAAATTCTTAAGAGTTCTTAGTGCTTTTTAGCAATTTTTAAAGTATAAACTACAAATTGGTGTCATGTTTAGACAGTAGGCAGGATGAATGGATGGACAGATGGATGGCTGGATGGAAAATTAATGGCTTGATGTTTAGACAGGCATGTAGGTGGACAGTCGGATGGATGGACAAATGTATGTTAGGGTGGATGGTAGAATTGTAGACCATTCAGTTACCAAACTGACATGCCGATGGTTAGATGGATGCACAAACGGATGTATGGATGGATGGAGTGCTTGTAGACAATGGACTCGAGAATAAAGTCTAAAGTCTGCTGATTTGGAAAATACTAGAAAAAAGGAAAAAATCCATATTTTCCCAGACTGTTAATAGGAACCCTGCATTGAAAAAAAACCTGATTGAAGTTCTCTTTATGTTTGTAAGTTCAGTATCAATCCAGTGAGCCACCATGCCTTCCTTTAGCTCTAGTCAGATGGACCACTTTACGAGCTGACAGCACATCTTGCTCTGTGCGACTCTCACAGAACCAAACTGTTTTCCTTAAATGAAACCTTAGGGACAAACTGACGTTGGATGTAGCTACGATTTGTTGGCGCTTATGGAACGATCAAATGTTTTTTAAGCCTTCTCGGTGCCTTATCTGTTTCTCTTTGTAAACGAAAATCTTCACTGCCAAAGCCAAGAGCTTCCCTGTAAGGTTGCTCTGTTAGAGAGCACACCCAGGATTTACTCATCCTGTAAATACCTTGTTCTGTGCTTTTGTATTAAATCTTTTACTTTATAGACAGATCTATTTGACTAGAGTCTACGTTATACAGCAGACTACTATGGCTAAAAGGAGAAAAAAAAAACAACTTGCTACAAGAGTGTGTATGACTGTCCGAGAGCTGGCAGGCAATATTAAAGGACTGGAAGGCTTTTGATTGACACAGAGCTTGTTTTGTTTGAAATGACAAAGCCTTGAAACATGAAATGTATCAAGTCATCGATCTTTTGTACATTTAACTTAATAAATCTAAGGTCCAAGACTGTATTCTGTTTTATTTATTTTTTCCTCCATCTTGTTTCTGTTTCACCTTCACTGATTACATCATTTTATTAATGGTTTTAAATGAGATTATGCACAAAACAAATAGTAAAAAAATATAAACAGCATAATTAGTCTTATTATTGTTTGTTGTATGATAAAGCAAAGTAGCATCAGTTATTTTATTTAACATGTACTGTGCTGCCATGATGCTTTGGCATAATTCAGGATAACAGCTGACAGAAAGTTCTTATGTGCTGTAGCCACACTGAACTGTTGTCTGGCATGTTAATGGAAATTTGATCACCATGACGTTTTATGCAACCACTGCACATTATCGGTTCAGCTTTACTGCTGCTTTAAGGTGATTTTTCTTTTCAAAACACATTAGAGAAAATTGAAAATTGGACAAAAATTTTGTTTTTATTTTGTAATTTTACAACTTTTTTAAAGTAAATGGTTCATAGTTAAGAAAGGGTCTTGAAAGATAATAAATATGGTTGAAACTAGATGATTTTTTAGACAAAGTGGATCCGACTGGTGGTTTCATTGAAGGCAGAGCGTCTCCGTTTCTTCACAGTTGAAGTTAGTGATGATCTGCACAGCTCCAGATTCTGACCAGCAAATAAAGTTTATTTAGTACAAAAATTTCAGGACAAGAAGTTCACGATTTACATTAAATTAAATCCAAGCTGAACATTTAATTAAGTTCCGTTGATTTATATTTACAATATATTTTTAGGTTGCTCTAAAAATATATAGATCATGAATCAAACACATAGTGCTGTGTGAGTTTCATTAGAGGTTTAGATTCGTACTGTTTCTTTGCAGTTGGGTAGGTTTTACAGGTTTTATTTTACTGGAAAATTTCAAATCTGGCAACATTTTTGTTTTTCATGAGCGTGACGCGCATAAGAAATATGACGCAGCTTCTACGTGAGTATTTAAAAAAAGATACGTCTATAACACCCGGCTGCACGGAGACACAAAACTATCGGTCTGATATTCATGAACTTTGGGATCTGGATTAAAAAGGATATTTTCTGATCTCCCAGGACGCCGAATCCGAGTGGACGCCCAGCCTTACGACTGAAACTTTTGTGGATCATCTTGACTTCTTGACTGCCATACAACGTATTAATGCGCAAGAGCTGTATTTGTAAATGTCTGTGTTTAATTTAATTTCAATAAACACCTGTTTCACCCGTCTGATACTGTTTCATTCTTACAAATACCTCTGTATTTAAAATATTTTCTAAAAGGTAGGATGTCATCATAAAAGAATTAGTGCAAACATCTGTGATGGCTTTTCAATTTAAACGGATAGAATATTCTGATGAAGGAAGTGATATTTTGTCTCAATCTCAGAATTGAGATTAAAGTCAGATTTTTTTTCCAGTTGCCCTAATCCTCTTCCGTAAATTAGTTTTAAGAACACAATAAACAAATATCAAGGACAGAGCATTACAAAGGCAATTTCCAGAGTGATGCTCCTCCTCGGCAGCTGTTAGAAAACATTCTTATAAAACCTGAGGTTTTGTAACGTCGTGCCTGAAAACGTGACCTGAACGCAACAGCAGCCACAGCAACTCAGAGAAGTCAGACACAGACGAAGCGCTTCCAGTCAGTTACTGGAGTTTCATTACTTTTCATGTAAAACTTCTGTCCATCTGTAAACTAAACTACAATGTCAACCACTCGTACTGTAATATGTTTACTGAGAAACGACCTGCGGCTTCACGACAATGAGGTAAGAATGTAAACTTGCAAATAAACGTGTGGTAATGTTTTGTTCGGACTTGACTGGTTAAACTGTGGAGCAAAATTTAATTCTAGCTAACGTTTGCGCTTATATCTGCCATATTTAACGATGAGTTTACAAATTTGCACATTTAAAACGGCATCAACGTACACAAGGAATTCGACTTTTTACTTCCGGCACAATTTCCTTCAGAATAAAAGCCTAAACTTCAGAGTAAAATCAAGAGAATTTTTTTCCATCAGCGAAACTGCCTTTATTTATTCGTCACAAATAGAACAACCTATCATTGTCAATTCTGCTATTTCGATATGTCAATATGAAGTCCACCAACTCAAAAATAAGCCTCCACAAACCTTAAGAAATCCTGTTGGACATCTATTATCCTGCTGTTTCTTTTAAATAATAATGATCAAGTTTCCTTTATTATTTACAAAATTTATATAAAAAATAAAATAATAATAATGAAAAATACAGCATTGGGTTTCTAAATCAACAAGCATTAATCTAATAAATTCTAGATGATATTTTATGTATAAATTCTTCCGATATTTTGGTTTGGCTGTTTCCTTTTAATAACTGCACATTATAAACACGATGCAACGTAAACCTAACATAGCTATAGAGTAAATATTTTTCAATTATTTTAATTGAAAAACATTAAAGCTTCAACTATGATACCAAAAGAAATGTATCATTAAAAGTCAGCGTTTGTTTTCCCTTGACTGGGTTATTTAAACCAGCATATTGAAGTAGTATTTCATGTTGCAAAATGATTCAATATTTTGATCATTTCTGCTTTAATCGGGTATAGCCTAAGTTAGACTTATGTAAAATTACATAGTTAGATTTAATACTAATGCAATTAGGTCTTCTTCAGTGGCCATGATGTTTTTCATAACATTTAGCAATTATTTCAATACATAGACTTAAAAAAAACTTTAAAAAAACTACTACTATACAGTATCTCTATATTTTTGCTGTTCTCCCTTTGCATGCAGGGTTCTCTCCTGGTAGTTTGACATTGTCCTACTGTCCAGAAACATGACTGTTTGGTTAACTGATTACTCTAATTTCCCACTGTACGTGTATGGATCTTCTGCTCTCCACAAAGCAACATTTGTAAAATTATTACTTGACACTCGCTGGATAATTTGAGCAGCTGTAGGTAGTCAACTAACAAACATGCTGATCATAGCATGCTGACTGACTAGAAACAGCCGTTTTGAGAGTGTTGGGTGGCACTCAATTAGTTTCCATTAGTTTTCCATGCGTGCGATTTTTTGATTGTTTGTGTGTTTTAAAGATGGAAAATAGTTCCTAATAATCAGTCAGTTTGTCTCTCTTGGAAGTAGTGCACATATGTAATATCCTCCTTTCAAACATCTAACGACCTGTCTGAAATGGGAAAAAATTAAATAACTATAGATTTTGTGTTTTAGATATCAACAGACAACATGATTTAATTACATTTGTGGTTTTTATGTTTTTTTTTATTATGTTGCTCTTTTCCCAGATTTATAACAATCCTGACATTGTACTCTCTGATTTTCAGCTCTTCCACTGGGCACAGAGAAATGCCGAACACATAGTCCCTCTGTACTGCTTCGACCCCAGACACTATGTGGGCACGTACAACTTCAACCTGCCAAAGACGGGACCTTTCCGTCTGCGCTTCTTACTGGACAGCGTCCGAGACCTCAGAAACATGCTGCTCAGCAAGGGAAGGTTGGCTATTAATTTTATAGCTTTATATGATTTATGTGGACTGGAGATTTGACTCAGGGTTCCCACACAGTCTGGAAAAGTATGGAAATATAAGATAAGTGCACAGAAAAGTCCATGTATTTCCATTCTTTAATCCCTATCCCAGAGATCTCCAAACGTTTTGTCTCATGGGCTGAATTCATCATGTTGAAAGTTTTTAAAGGCCATAAAAATATGAATTCTTTTTCATTTGTATAAATGTTTTCCGGTCTCTTCTTAACAACAACAGGATATGACTCACTGTTTCTTTTAAAACTTTCGTTGTTCTTAGTTTTTAGGAGTTTTATAAATCAAAATAAAATGACAAAGTTGGTTTCGCCCAGGTCTTTCTGAGTAAAAGTTGATGGACATTTTTGGTTCTACGTGCTCAAACCAAATAGAAAACAAAATCCATGATTATAAAACATGAATAATTTGTGTTAACCCTAAAATTTTCCTTCTGAAAAAATGTGTCCGTAAAAAGTTTCCATCTACATTAACTGTGTTGTCCTGGCCGGTCAAATATACCATACTTCATTTGTGGTTGTTTCTTTTTTTATTGTTTCCTTCTTTAATTGGTTCCACAATTAAATCCTTCTGTCTGTTGTTCCTTTCTTTCCATCCATGTGTCCTAAATATCTCCTTATATGTTTTTCTTCAGTTTTTCCATTCTTTGTGTCCCTGCTTACTTTCCTTCTGTTTCTTCTTTCTTCTTTTCCTCCTTGTGCTGTTCATTGCCTACTTCATACCTCAAGTACCCTTCAGTTTTTTCTTGTTTTGAGTCTTTCTAGACTTCACATTCATTCATTCATTACTTTAGAACTATCTGCCGTACATTCATAGTCAAGTTTAGTATTTTCAGTTTGAAAATGAACTCAAAAAACTGAGAATCCCGGGATGTGGAAAAGTCTAGTATTTTTTTACACCAAACATTTGGCAGAACCCTGCTCACTTGATTTGAGGATATATTCCAAGTCACACCATGTGCAGAAAATGTTTTTTAGCTTTCTAGGACTACATTAACTGGTTTCTAACAGGATCAGGATACATCTGGGTCTAACATTGCTGCTGCACACATTGTTCCCGTAACTTTTTCCGCCCAGCGATCCCTCTGCCCAGGATGCAGCTGCGTGGTATTATGCCAACTGCGAGTCGTGTGTGTTTATTTATTTTATTTTGTGTGTGTGTGTGTGTGACAGCAATCTGGTGGTGAGGAAGGGTAAGCCGGAGGAGGTGATCGCTGACCTCATCAAGCAGCTCGGCTCCGTTAGCAGCGTGGCTTTTCATGAAGAGGTACTTTGATGTTCGCTTCATCTTTAATATATTTTATTGTGATTTTATGTGATAGACCAACATAAAGTAGTGCATATTTAGGTAGAAGGTGTATCTTATTTCTTTTTTTTTTTTTTTTTTTACATTGGAATGGCAGTGTGTATGTGGGTGAATACCTTGTGTAAGGTATGAAAACCTATTTTTACCTCCATGTACTCAAATCCAGGTCGCTTCTGAAGAGCTGAACGTGGAGAAAAAGGTGAAGGACGTCTGTGCTCAGCTGAAGGTGAAAGTTCACACCTGCTGGGGCTCCACGCTGTTCCACAGAGAAGACCTGCCATTCCACCCCATGTCCAGGTGTGGGGAGGATGCGGCTCGGCTGAGCATAAAACAAATCGGACTCCTGCTGGAGAAGCTACTTCAGGAGAAAGAGATTCTAGGAATGTTGTTTAATTCTTGCTTGCAGGCTGCCTGATGTGTACACTGAGTTCAGAAAGGCGGCGGAGAGCCAGAGCAGGGTGAGGCCTGTGCTGCAAACCCCTGAGAGGCTAAACCCTCTTCCCCCGGGACTGGAAGAAGGAGCCATTCCCACAGCAGAGGACCTGCAGCAGACTGGTGAATGTTCAAAGAGAAGCTTTCATTCCAATGCTTTATGTTCAAATTAACCTGGACGCCTAAAGCTCCACATATATCTTGTATAATTTACCATGTGTGCGGAGTGACTCAAAGTAAATCCACTTCTCCACGTCAAATTTCAGTGGAAAACTGTTGAGCATGAATCTCTACATAAAAACTCAGCTTTGGTTTAGCCGGAACCCGTATATAGTTGAGCCTTTATGAGTCATTGTGTTTCATTGTTTTTGTGCTGTTTAATCATCCAGAGCCTGTGACTGATCATCGCTCAGCTTTCCCTTGCACCGGCGGAGAAAGTAGCGCCCTTGCAAGACTCAAACACTATTTCTGGGACACCGTGAGTGCAACCTGCATTACAGAAATATACAAACTTTGTTTTATATACAAAAATGTCCTTGCTATTTTCTAGGACGCTGTTGCGACTTACAAAGAAACTCGTAATGGCTTGATCGGGGTGGATTATTCAACAAAATTTTCACCGTGGCGAGTTCTTCTTATCATTTTCACTGTGGATTATTTCTCAGATGTCCCCCTTCTTGTTGCTTCTCTAACATGTTTCTATGATACCGCGTTGCAGGCTGGCTTTGGGATGCATTTCTCCGAGGTACATTTACTATCAGATCAAAAAGTACGAGAGGGAGCGGACAGCGAATCAGAGCACCTACTGGTCAGTATTCGTACCGGTATCAGTGCCTCTTGTATCATTTGTTAAGAAGCTAATACACAATCTTTTTTTGTAATTGTAATGTGACAAAATATTGAAACGTTAAAAAGATGCACCCAGAAAACAATCTGGTCACGATTGTTTGAAATTTGTTTGTGTTGCAGGGTCATTTTTGAGCTCTTGTGGAGGGACTACTTCAAGTTTGTGGGCATTAAGTACGGAAACAAAATGTTTCAGGTCAAAGGTAATGTTAGAAAATGTTTGATCTGTTGTTAATGTTGTAAATATAGGGATGTAGATCTAAAAATACAGTGTTGCAATTTAAATTCAGGGCTTCAAGGAAAGTCTGTTCCATGGAAGATGGACACGAAGCTGTTTGATGCATGGAAAGGTTGGAGTTCATAGCATGCAGTCGATCATAAATTAGTCTCACACTAGAATAAAATTCATGCGAGTCTTGGTTTGTTTGTGACCTTTGCACTTACAGAGGGCCGTACAGGGGTGCCCTTCGTGGACGCAAACATGAGAGAGCTGGCGCTGACAGGCTTCATGTCCAACAGGGGGCGGCAAAACGTTGCAAGCTTCCTCACAAAGGATCTGGGCCTTGACTGGAGACTTGGAGCTGAGTGGTTTGAATATCTGCTGGTATGATGTGTAGACATTCAGTATATTACTGATCAGTTTATTTAAATACACACACACACACACACAAAAAAAAGCCCATCCAAATTATTTTATTTTTGACCGGATTTACTTTTTTTTTTTTTATTTCTGCATGTTTACCCTGATTAATTTATTCTTTTTCTTGCAAAGATCGATCATGATGTCTGCAGCAATTATGGGAACTGGCTGTACAGCGCTGGCATAGGAAATGACCCCAGAGAAAACAGGAAGTTCAACATGATCAAACAAGCTCTCGACTATGACAACAATGTACGATTAAAAAAAATAATAATTAAAATTAACCTTATCTTATTCACCTTCTGTATTTGTCTGGATCTAGAAACAAAGTATCTGAGTCGCACTTTGTTTTACAGTCACAAGCATAGATTTGTGAAAACCTACTGATGTGTAAACGTGGGCTCATGCTTCTGCTTCAGGGGGAGTACGTGCGTCGGTGGGTTCCAGAGTTGGGCACCATAAGAGGGGCAGACGTTCACACGCCCTGGAATCTGAGCTCTGCTGCACTGTCACACGCTGGCGTGTCGCTCGGTGAGACTTACCCAAACCCCATTGTCACGGCGCCCGAATGGAGTCGACACTTTAGCAAGAAACCGGTAGGTGTTTTAGAGAAAAGGGAAGTGAAAACTTAAAGGGAATGGTGCTTTTTTTTCTATAACAGCTGCAAGCAACACTGAGAGAAAGGGAATGCATTCCCTGAATAATTACATATAAGTAGTTTACATTGTGAAATCACTGTAGTCCTCACAGCAACCAACTTTTAAGAGTAAGGAATTTATCATGAATTGGGTGTTGGATAATATAACCTAGACTTTTTAAAAACGTTTTTATCTATTTCTAATTAAATATGATTCAATGTCAGGGTTCCTACTCTTCTGAAATGCTCTAAGTTATAATCAAAACTTCATCTTATGGTCAATTTTTAATATGCATGAATTATTTAATCATTTTACTGTAAAGAACATCAATTTTGGTTTGAAATTTTAAGTAGCTGTAGTTTATTTTCAGTCTTGTGTGTGTGTGCTTTTTTTTCCTTTACATTCTTCAATGTCGAACTATCTATGATAAAGTCGAATCGTACAAGTCAACATTTGCTGACCTTTTTTTTGCAGGGCGGTGCAGTACCATCACCAAGAGGAAAGAAAGGCCCGTCTCACACCCCCAAGCAGCATCGAGACAAAGGCATCGACTTCTATTTCTCCAGAAGTAAAAACCTGTGAAATGTCTTACTACAGTGGATGGAGGGTCCTTCCATCTAAAGACTGAGTCCAGCTGCAAATTCGGAGTTACATCTGCTGTAAATGTTTACACAGTGACATAGGGAAGTTGTCTGAAGAGACTGTTGGTTTGTTTGCTACTGAAAGCTGAACTGATACTGTCATGCCTTGCAAAAACATTCACACCCCTCAAACGTCTCCACATCAATGTATGGTATTGTTTATGTTGACAAACTAACACAAAGATTTGCTTAAAATTGGACATCTGAAAAATGTGGTAGTTAGCTTCCTTTTACACAGCTGCCACTAAATCTAGTGCCATTGCTTTTAGATTTCTCAAGATCTCGACATTTTGCAGATCCCTGTCGAATGTGAAACGTACAAAGACGTAGATGTCCACCTAAACTGACAGGCTTGAGAAGGAGATCATTAATGAGAGAAACATGCGAAATATCTCTGGGAGCTTTGGGGGAGCTGCACAGAATCGCTCCTCGTGTGGGAAAAGTTGTTGACAGGACAAGAGTTAACTCGTATACTTCACAAATTGGATCTTCGCGGGAGCATTTTAAGAAGACGGCTATTGAAAGAAATCCAAAAGAGTTCCCAGTTGCAGTTTCCCACAAGCCACATAGTAGAAGAAGACGCCAAAGTCGAATGAGACGAACATTGAACCTTTTGGCTGACGTGCACATCACCCTGAACATAATGGCCTCATGGTGGAAAAGTTAGTTACTGCATCATGCAGTGGGAATGCTTTTCTTTTTTCTTTAGCAACAACTTTGTGATTGGAAGATGGATGTAGCCAAAAATGGGGCAGTCCGAGAACACAGCCTGTTAGAGGCTTCAAAAGACTTGTGTCTTCAACCTCCTTTAGGACATTTACACCAAGCAAACAGCCAGAACACGACGGGATGTTTTAGATTCAAAAGTATCAATTTGTCATAGTCCAGAAAGATTAAAATCCAATCTAAAGAATCTGTAACATTATCTGTAGCATAGCTTTGAATGTTGATGTGCACATCTGCTCTCCATCCAGTCTGAGCTGAAGCAGAATGGATAGAACTTTATAACTTTGCCTTAGATTTAACCTAATACTTGCAGTTGCAGTTACAGTAAAATATAATTCTACAACGTATCTCATGAATGGAAATCCATGCCATGCTTCTAAGAATTGGGTTAGCCCACTACATAAAATCCATTTTTGCTTGTCATGTGACAGAGTGAAATAGTTCAGGGCGTAAATACTTTTGTAAGACACTTCATGTGCCTCATATACTCTTTTCACTGGGTCTCACAGCTGCACTTCCTGTTCTGCAGATGCGGCAGCTGAACCACTGAGAACTTTTCTCATTTTTTATTTTTCATCCCTCTTGTCGCCATGACTGTTACAACCAGAAGGACATGCAATATACGGGTTATTATATCTACTTAATGTTTGTGCTGCAGTGTCTTTGTTTGAATAAATCTGGATAATAAAGTTGGTTTTTCAAAACTCCACAGAAAAAAAATGTCTTAAAACTTTACTTTTACAGGTTTATGTGAATGAGAACCTTAAGCAGTTCTGCCAACATTAGTTTGAAACATTTCTCTGCAGACAGATGACCATATGAATCTGACTGAGAGGTAACTTCCTCCCAGATGTGACGCAGTCGGCCGCAAACACTTCCTTGTTCCACTAAAAGCCAGGTGGGTTGTGCCTAACAGTCAGCCTTCAAAATCACACAAATCGCCACCAGAGGTTGTTTTGCTCACATTTTAAACACGATCCAGATCGTGGGAAAACAAACAAACAAACAAACAATTTTCAACATGGACGGTACCGATTCCAAAGGCGATCTCGGTTCGATCCCTCTGGTTGCGCTTAATGTGACCGTAAGGAAAAAGTTGGGACTTTATCTGAACCCCAAACACACGGTGGCTGCCGACTGGACGGCTGTAGCTGAGACCATGGGCTTCTCTTACCTGGAGATAAAGAACTACGAGGCTTCCAGAAATCCCACCAAGACCGTCCTGGACGACTGGGCGGCTCGGAACTCGCAGGCTTCGGTCGGGAAGTTGGTCTCTATTCTGGAGGAGGTGGAGAGGAAAGACATCGTGGAGGATCTCCAACCTTTGATAGGTGCGCAACTTGTACAAAATGTTAATACACAGTGATGCAACTGGACGAACAGAGCCGACCCACAGTTGTACGGGGCCAAGGGCAGAATGTAATTTGGGGGGTTCGTTTTAACTAAGGCCAGATGGACAGATTACCGTTTTCATAGTCGGTCTAACTTCCGGTTTTCTCTGGGGTTTGATCTCCTGATTAAGGGTTGGACACTTGTAATGAGGTAGAAAAAATAATGGGCTGCAGGTTTCTTTGTAGGGTGAGTAGTTCTGAATCCAGTTGGAAATGAAGCGAGCATGAGAGTATCCCCCGTTTATGCTACCAAGTACATCCTAATTTCATTTGATTCTTATTCTGTCCATCCAGAGTGTGAATTATTGCTCAACAGTATGTCACTAAAACTTAAAAGCGATTGTCAACATGTTTTTTTCTCCCTAATCTAGATATGCAAATTGATTAGTTAGTCATACCTTCTTTATTGGATTAGCCTATATATTAAAAAAACAGCAAAAACATAAACCTCTCACTTTTATTCTTTATTATGACAAGTAAGTTGGGGGGGGGGGGGGAGATATAGCAAGAACTGATGGTTGCCCATTCTGCCTCAGGATTTTCATGGTTCCATCACTTATGACAAGTGGTTCAGGTCCTAAAACAGCAGATGTGTGTTAGTTCGCTAAATGGTTGATTTCACCTTAGAACTGGGACATTTACTTTTTCACCTTGAAGTTGCTTTTGACATATTTTTGTGTCTTCCCTATTTCCATACACTTGTATTTTTGACACCAGATGAGGATGTCAGGAAATACCTTGAGACCCAAAAAAAGAAAGCAGAGCCGCCAGTCCAGGTTCCCGAGGTCGACAGCTGTGTCCCTCGCACACCAGAGAGGTCTGGAATCACCGTGGACGACATCCCAGGAGGTTTGTCTTTCTCTAAATTCACTCTTCCACTTTTTCTCTGAGTACAATATTTACAACAAAGATGTATTTGACACAGTCTAGATCAGCTGAGATGCTTGATACAAGAAGCATTTTAGCTTGCAGTTTCAAATTCAGTGATCAGTTTGCAGGATGTCTGTGGTTCGTCGCTTCTTGTTGCTTATCTTGTACTGAGATGTTCAGTCACCTTAGATAAGGAAAACCTTTCATCTAATAAAAAAGACAAGTGCATGTGCCCTCACAGAGTATCCACACTCCTTTAAGTTCTTCTTTTTTATACATTACAACTACAAATCTAGATTGTTTTAGGTTTTATATGATACAATTCTCCCAAAATGTAAAGTGAAAGAAAAATGAAGCTTTTTTTCCCCATCTACTTTTTTACAGATAAAGTTGGAAAAGTGAAACATCTTGCCACAGACTCTGTGTGATTTCTAACTGTCGCCTTCTGACACATGAACATGCTTTTTTATGGAATAAACCAACCCGAAAGCATGATGCTGCGACAGCCATGTTTCATTGTGTTTTATGGCATGTTGCACAACGTTTGTTTGCTACCACTTTGAAAAAAGTTTAGAAAAAGTCTCGTGTTTTTCATCAATATGAAATGTCCCTATTTTGTTCTTTCTGCACTATAAAATTCTTCTTATTAGGGGTACTTGTTTCTATGTTCTCAAAAAATAATTTTAGTAGTTTAAGTTGCTTCTGAGCAAAGCATCAACACAGGAAAAGTGCCAAATTATCTCAGATTGATGCCTTATCAGAAAAGTTTCCATCACTCTCATTTTCGTGCTCAGCCTCGTGGGTTTTCATGTTTTGCACATCAGTCATAAATACAACAAACGGCTTTGTACTTCTGTGGAAATCTTTTTTTTTGTCCATGATTATGTGGGCGAACGTCTTTCATTCAGGTTGCATTTAATGTTTTTTTTTTTACCCTAACTTCACATTTTGCTGAAACTAATCGAAATGCATTGACCCCAGGTATCCCAGAGATGTTTGACGCCTTCATCTGCTACTGCCAGAGCGACTTTGAGTTTGTCCTTGAGATGATCAAGGAGTTGGAGCAGACGGAGTACAACTTGAAACTCTGCGTGTTCGACAGGAATGTTCTACCAGGCTCGTGTGTGTGGACCATCACCAGTGAGCTGATTGAGAGAAGGTGGGCGTTGTGTTACCGATACAATGCTCTTTGTTTCGTAACTCTTAATTACTTGACCTTTTTTTTTACAGCAAGATTCAACTTTCAGTGATTGCGGAGCCTTAATTAGGCTCAAACAAGTTCGATTGCTAGTGTTTAAACATAAAAATGCAAATAACAACAAAAAAAAAACTTTTCACGTGCAGAAAGTCTTCAGATTTCCCTACTTTCCTTTTGTGTCACATTCAGGTCATGACCTGTACTGTGTGTGTTCATGTGTGCAGGTGTAAGAGGATGGTGGTGGTGATTTCTGACGAATATCTGGACAGCGATGCCTGTGATTTTCAGACCAAGTTCGCTCTCAGCCTCTGCCCTGGTAAAGAGGACTTTTATTTCCTATTTCTTGCCAGTTTAAAACGGCTCACATCTGTATTTTGCAACAAACGCCGTAACTAAACCTTGAACATTTTCCAGGGGCTCGAAGTAAACGTCTCATTCCGGTGGTCTACAAGTCGATGAAGAAACCGTTTCCCAGCATCCTACGTTTCTTGACAGTATGTGACTACACCCGGCCCTGCACCCAGGCTTGGTTCTGGGTTCGGCTCGCCAAAGCGCTCTCATTGCCCTAACCGCAGAGCAAGGAGTGGATTTGTATCTGTGGGTGCCTTTTCTTACTGCATTGTAAGTTTTATGTTGGACAATGATCAGATGTTGCAGATTCAAATGCATTGTTTCCACATATATTGGCATGTCTGCTGAAGACGTGTGAAAAACCTTAAACTATGACCACAGACTGAACATTTTAGAAGCGTCAGACCTTCATTTTTTATATTTTGGATTGGTGAGGAAAAAGGCTGGAGGAAATGGACATTTTTCTTTTGTTTTTTGTTTTTTTAACCCACTCCTCTGTCATATTTCCACGACTGTCATTTTTTAGTATTTACCTCTGTTTCAGTATGAATTTATTTTGAGTACATTATAAGCTTGAAGAGCAAAACAAACATTCAAAATCCCATGTGTGCTATAATAAGATACATCTCTTTAAATCAGTGTGAGATTTGCCACTGCAAAAAAAAAAAATCAAATAAATATTTTAAGGCTTTTTACACATATTTACCAGGGATGCCAATAGATATTGTTGTCACTTTCTCCCCCTCTTTATGTGTGTATTGTCCTGGCACTGGAACACGCTGAGGATTTTAGCACATTTTAATTTACTACCCCTTACATTTCCATCATCATTCATTTCATGTGGCACAACATTAAAGTTCTCAATATGTCACTAAAGTATAAAAGTTACATTGCTTGTTACTTTCTAAGTGTGGGATATCTTCTCAGATGCAGGGCACGATGTGCTACGTTTTCCGTGAAAGATTTTTTTAAGTGCCTTATTTACTTCCTCTGTTGAGTCAACATTAAGACTAGATTGGAGCTGAACAGGAAGTGAAATTGTGACTGTAGTTATTGCACAAGCTTAGCAGATCTTTGTCTCGTGCTTTTTATGTTTCAGATTTATATGTCTGCAATAATTTTTTTAGAACTATTTAATTATAAATGAGCGTGTATTTTACCTGCATAAATGTTTAGAAAATGATTGTTTGAAATAATTATAAATAAAATCACATTTTTTTTCCTTCTATGCGGAGTTTTTGGTTTGAAAAAGTACGTGGGAACGTCTGAAAGCACGGGATGTTCCGGAGTTACGCTTATTCGGTGTGATTGAAATATAAATAAATTTCCAGCAGATGGCGCTGTTGAACCCTAAAACTACAAAGGGGCAGCTCACATGAAAGCTGTTCTTTCCTTGGCTTTTATTTTTTTGAAGCTTTTTACCCGTGCTGGAAATTTGCCTTTTCGCTCTGCCGAGCCTTTTATGTTAAAGAGAGAATAGAAAGACGTTGAACACATTCGCATTTATTTCAGTCGAAAGGTTGATTCACAAAGTTCTTCGCAAATCCGAAGTTGGCCTCCGTTTCGGCACCTTCTTTTCGTTGAAATAAGGGCAATTTCACTGTTAATCGAATCTGCAGCACCTTTCAGCTGCTGTTGTTTAAAGTGTAGGAACTGTCAGCTGGCTGAGATAAGGTTTATCCTTTATCCGTTGCTTAAAATACACGCATTTTCTGAATGTAAATTATTGTGATTCCAAAAAGAGAATATGTTGTGAATTGGAAGTAGGTGAACAAATATGGACCTAATGCATCATAAAGGATGGCCCTTTAAACATGAGTCTAACAAATAAGAGACCAACTTTATTGTCGTAACTCACATCCTCCTTTCAACTGCAGAAAAGTCAACAATAAGAACGAGCCGCGCTATAATCCGGGCATATTCTACAATATTACTGTTACTGTGAGGCAGACACGGCCACTTATTGGCCCTTCCTGGAGTGTTTTCTCGGCACAGCTTTGCTAAGTGACGCTTATTCATTTGAGCCTGTAGTGTCGCACTTCCGCGTTTAGGGCGGTTCCGAGATGGAAATATGTTTCTACAATAAAGAGATATTCATATTTCTTTGACGTAATCTCGGATTGACATTGTGAAGTTTGGCTTCATATGCCACATATGCCCGCCGGTCGATGCCACACAAACTGGGGGTCCTGCGTGGGCAGATGACGTCCCCGGCTTTTACGCATATGTGTCACATCAGCTGCAGTTCTTAATATCACCAGAAAGTCCTGCTTTATACCAGGTTGTTACATAATCACAGCTTTGCACTTCATAGTAGTGTCATGTCGTAGTTACAAATATAGATACAAATTTATCTAAGAGAAAAGTAACTGGACACACATCAATAGTGCGCGTTATGTCAATGTGATGTTCAGATTAATATGGAGAATTCTGCTGATGCAGGATAAATAGCAGCTATACTGCCTATGTAAGGTTAAAATATATTTTTTTAACTTTATTTTCTTCTTACTTTTGTATTAGTCGAATTTTGTTGAGAACTTTTCCTCCCAGCCACCGTAAGACAAATTAGAAGTTTTAAATAAAGAAAATAGTCTATGATCTAAATATTTGTAAGAACTTTAATGCCAAAGAAATAAATTGTTAAGCTGAGTTTATATGGTTCTACTTTTTCCACGTTTTTTTTACAATATTTCAAAAGATAACAACGTCTAACTCAATGGGGAAATTAGAAACTTTAGAGAAAATTAGGAGAAATAAAGGAAAATCCATAAATCAATAGCTCACTTTTAAGTAAACGTCTTTTTTTCCCAATAAAATAAATTGAAAAGAAAGACAATAACTATAACAAACGATGAGGAAAAGTCTAATTCTCTCATCCCTCCGCTTCTCTGATCTCACTTTAAGACGTACCGACTTTCACGCAGCACGCACGGAAAGTCCAGCCAATCACAACACGTAACCTCATCTTGAAGCGCAGGACCCCGGGCTCGATCCGGCAGGCCGAGCCGAGCCGAGCCGAACCGAACCTCTCTGGTAGCTGCGCCGCCACGACCGTCCAGTATTTTGCACGGGAGGAATGCGGTAGGCGGGGCCGCGCTCGGCTGGTGTCAAACTTTGGGAATGACAGGAGCGCTGCGGGATTCGCAAAGAAGGGGAAGTGTCGCCCTCCCTCGCTGGCTCTGTTTGGATTACTTCGACTTGTTCTCCTCAGTTGCTGTTTCTGGTGGATTTAGCACCTTTCCCACAGATAGTAACAGCCTTAGCAGACTCTCTCAGCCATGTCCGAGGACCCGAGCTCCCAACCCTGGTCCATCAACAAAGACGATTACGAGCTCCTGGAGGTGATTGGTATGTGATCATTAGCTTGTTAGCATGTCGTTAACCGGCAGTTTGTAAATGTCTCACTGTTAGCTCACCCAAAGCGGAACTCGCAGCGCGTGAACTCTTAGCTTAGATAGCTGGAAAACGAAAAGACGAGCAATAAATAGGCTTGTATTTTTTCCTCCGTCTAGGTTGAGCTGAAGGCGTCGAGAGTTGGCCAATCTGTCTGTGTTTTGACTTGGACACAGACTAATTTACGAGGCTGTAAACAGGCATTTTCAACGTTAACGTGCGGCCAGGATCAGACTATTTGCTGGAAAATAACCGCTTTCGTTGGTCCTCGTGATACTTTCTTAAAGGTCCTTTTATGAGCTCCATGCTAAATCAATTAGAGAAACACAAAACAAGAGTTTTCTGCCCGACTTGGCCTTAAAAGTGAGCAACCACTGTTAAACAGGGGAGGACATTGCATTTTAAAAGCTTCTGTATCAGCCGTGTCGTTAGTGCTGCATGATAAGACGGTAACTTAAACTGTGTTCACGCCCATCTCACTCATCTGGGAAAAACCGATTGACATGTTTCTAAGTTGGGAGTAGCTGCGTGACTGAAAACATTATACAACTTGATAAAGTAAAATAATGTATACACTAGCAGTATAACTTTTTTAAAAAACTGTATAAAAATGCAAACACTATTTAAGTTACAACGCATGATCGCATATTCCCAAAGTGGGGCTCGTGGTCCCACTGTGGGTCGTGAAATATCCCGTGGATGGTCTTGAGATGAAGTCACATAAAAGTCAAAGATGGTTGTTACAAGAGATACTGGCTATTATAAGAGTTATTCTATTATTGCTGATACATTTGATGTCCAGAGTCATTATTTTCAGTCTGGTATATTAAAATGTTTATTTTTTTAAAATGTTTTAGTAACTTATTACTCATTTTAATGGATCATAATATTTGAACAAGTAAAAACATTTAAGTAAATACATGTAAAATTGTTTTATATAGCTGAAAAACCAAGACTTGTTTGAGTTTTTTTTAACCTGAAAAATGATGCAAAAACCTATGTTTTATTATTTTTCTTTTGTGAAATTGTTTTCTATCTTTTTTAACCTGCCTAAATGGTCAATTTAATAACAACATCACATTAAATTAACTCAAAATACCCTTATGCTTGAAAAAATATGTCAGAGAATTTTTTATCACTGTTACCATATGGTTTTGTCCTTGTAAATCTGTGGAATTGCCTTCTAGGGCTATATAAACTTCATAAAATTATGTCACTTTTACTGATAAGACATCAAACACAGAGAATGTGTCATTCTCTGGGAAATATTTTAGTCTAAAAATCCCAATCACCAGGGGTTATGTTTTTCAACGTCAATCTTGTTACCAGAGTATCATGAGAAAAATACCACAGATTTTTGATGAGACGAGTTTATTTAATGGCTGGTTTAAACCATTATCTCATTGGTGTCATGTATTTTCAGCATTTCTACTCACAAGTGGAGTTTTTAATAAAAATGTTTGAAATTGTCAATTCTGTTACCATCAATCCTGTTACCAAATAGGGTGACAGAGTTGATGGTAACAGAGTTTTCAGTTCTAAATTATTATGGTTCTGTCATTTGTGTTACTAACACCAATTCTGTTAGGTAACAGAGTTGACATGTTTATGACATACTTTCCCAAAAAATAAAGGAAAACTGTTGTCTAGAGCACCATATACATTGTTGGTTGACTTCTGCTGTGATTTAGTATTATTGACCAATTTTATTTCTAAAAGAATGATGGTTTTCAATTAGTTCTAATGAAAAACCTTTGCCCATATGCGAATAACTGTAAAAAGATGAGTATGTTTTGATTTTTAAAAAATGTATTTTTAAGTTAAACATCTCAATTTACAGTATTGTGGACACTTGGTGTAATGGAATAAAAATATTTTAGTCTGCTATAATTTATTGTTTTTTTCACTCACTATCCATATTGTCTGTAACAGAGTTGACATAACATACCGCAAAACATAAGTTTTTTCTGAGAAAAAATTATAAAATATGTAGCTAATGTTTGGCAATTACAGATTTTTTTAAGTTTAATGCCTTTTCAATAGACTACCTAAGAAATCTTTTAAGAAATGTTTTTTTTTGTCGTTTCTTGAAGTGCCAAATGTATCTCCAATTATAGAATCACTCATAAGAGAGCATATGAAGCTAGTGATTGAATGTTTTGGGTTCACAAAGAAGCTAGTTTTTTAATGAAAACTGAAAATGCCAATATGTTTTTTTTAACCACTGGCTTAAATGTTAGATCACAAACTTAATTCTAAGGTGGTTTTCTGCCAGATCAGCATACATTGTCAGATAGTCATATGCTTAGCTCAGACATGTATACTTGTCATTGTCATATGATTTTATTTAATCAGCAACATAGAATCATGACGTAGATCATTATACACTTTATTCAAGAAAAGCAAATAAGTGGCAAATAATATGGCATCCTGACTTAGTGGTTAAGTAGGTTGATGAGTTTTACAAGGGCTTGTGTTGTAATTGATTGCAGCTGCAGCTCAACCCTGCTTTAAATACACTTTGAAACCACGACAACACATGTATATCTACCTAGTTGTCATATTATATCATATTATAAACAATTTAATGACTCATCTTTGTCATAAATTGTTGTGAATGCTGAACTGACGACTCCACTGACAGTCGAACTTCTTAATGCGCGTGCATGCGCACTCATTGCATGTATGCTATCTGATAGAACAGTGGTCCTAATTCAAGAAAAGCAAATAAGTTCTCCCTATTTCTGCTTCTATAAACAGAATGGGTTTAATAAATATCAAAGTTGGTTTTTTTTAAGAATCTGTATTTGCTTTATAATGATTAATTTCAAGTATTACCAATCTAAGCAATTCTGATTTTGAAGTAGACGTGGTTGAATACAGTCTAGACTCATAAACAAATGCTCAAACACAGCAATTTAGCACTGATGGGAAGCCATGCAGCAGATGCTAACTTTAGCATTGTTGATATTAACAGTTAATCAGCCATAGGTTTCTCACACTCTGGCTTGAGCCATTAGATTTCTTTTCCTACCAGTTACAGATGAATAAAAATAATGTCATAGTTATTTAGACTGTTTGTCTCCACAATTAAGATCTTTTTTTATTGTCATATTAACAATACTTCAGGACTTCAATTAATTACTCTTGAGATCTCAAATCAACAGTAAAAATCAATCAACAGTAATTCCAAAATTTTGGACTTACTCCTATGGTGCTGATGCGTTGTATAGTCAAGAATGATCTGTTTGTTAGCTTTGGTAGACAGCCAAAATATTTTATTAGTTTAGCATTCAAATGATTATTGTATGTTTTCTATCCAACATACTTCTGAGAATACTTCTTCTACACCAGGAGTTGTCAACTTGCATCTCTAAAACTACACGAGGCTCTTAATAACTTTAGAAAATAATTTGATTAAATTTTGTAGTGTTTTTGTACATATAAACTGATATATAAGCTGCTTTTAGCATATTCTTGGTTTCATTAAATATCTCTATAGAATTTTAAAATGGTGTCAGAAATAGTTTTTTGTTCAGGCTTTTTTTGTAATTTGGTCAAGCTATTCTTCTTTTCATCTTTTTTTCCCAAAAATACAGAGTAAAAACATTGATGTTTTTATTGATGAGAAAAAAATTTAAATAATTTTCTAACTATGAAATAAATTTTATATAAGCAAGACATATTAATCCTGCACAATAACTCATAACAGTGTCAGTGAATGTAGCATTGCCATTGGAAAGGACTGCTTGGATGCAATATTTGGTGTTTCAATTGTCATGCATTAATATTCTGCATGAGGATGACATATTTGCTTATTTGACAGACTCTAGTTGTCCCTTAATGTCTAAAGAAGATCAGATGGTGGCTGTAAAGATTGAAAGCTTACTGTAATATGTTTATCTTTCCTGATATCTATTATAGCCTCTGAGTTCTTTTCCTCAATAGAAGACTTCATGAATTGATGGAACCTCTTTGACAAACTGAGGAAAACTTTTCTATTGAAAACACAATGTTAGTTGACATATTGACACCTGACTGTGTCTCCTAAATGTGTGTTTTAAAAGTTCTCCATAAATATCTGGTTGCTCCATACAGACTAGTTGTGTTGTTTTCACAAAGTCCATAGACCGAACTTCCTGTATGTAGGTATTAGAGTTCAGATTATTGAACCGCTGCTTGAAATAAGCCAGTTATGTCAGAGCATTTTTTTGAATTTGCTATGAAATGGGGCTTTAACCTGACTGAAAGGAATCATTTGACACTTTGCTAGTTGAAATCATGAATGAGGCGATTTTAAAGTGACGTACTTGCCCTTCATGTTTACATTTTTAATGTGGTCTTGAGATACATGGCACATAGCATATTATTTTCCTTCAAACTGCTGATCTTTCTCGCTTTTTAGACAGAGCGGAGAATAAAAGTAACATATAAGAAAAGTGTTGTCCTCTAAAATGAAATAATTTTGTGTCCTCTTATGCAGTTTACCTAACCGGCACATACTTCCTTTACAGAGGGTGTGTATATTTTCTATAAAGGGAGCTTTTTCCAAGTCCAACGTCAACCTTTGAAAAAAAAAAAAAAAAACTGTCTTTGCGAGTTTTAAATGCTTGTAATTTTTACTTATACTTTCTTGGAAATTTCAAGCCCCTCAAGATAACAGCTTACACTTTTAGCTTGCGCTCAGAGATAAAGACGCTCTTGTACAGAAACCGGTTCTGTGGCATTTTCTTGTGCTGCGTTAAGCACGACTTGCCCATATAGGTTTGAAGCTGTTGAGGCTGTTGCAACTTTGGACCTGTAGCACGCCGAGTTTAAAAATTATTTAGGGATAGGGATCACTGTTTTAATGCAGCGGTTTAGAAATGATTAGGGCAGTTAGCCTAGATTCTATTTAATTTTACAGATATGCTAAAACTAGCCAGAATTTATTCCCTAAATGTAAAGAAGGTGGTTTAGTTTATATTTAATCTAAACGGGCACAGATCAGTTTGGCAAATTGTCTCCAGGGTTCCTCTAAGAACATTAAACAATAAAACTATTATTACACATCTTCCTTTATTTATACTATCCTGCCTTCCCTCAATGTTTTTATTTTATTTTATTTAAAAGCTTGGTCTGAGATGTCTCAGTTTCTCCATTATTCATCTCCCTAAACTGGATTCAATTCCTGAATCTTGCATCCAGCGTTCTGAATCTTTCACAGATTTAGCTCCATCAGTTGTTCAACTTTCAAGTGTTTTGAAAAGAGTGCCACAATTAATGTAATGACTCAGTCCTCCTACATGTCAATGCAGGGTTTTCCAGCTGCTTGAGGCTAAACTGAAAAAGTTGAAATTTCACTAAAACATGTGCTTTACCTTAAATCAGGGACAATTTTACACATATCTACTCATAAAAAACTAGATGTGAAGAAATAATTAAAAGACAAAGGTGGTAGATTCATTAACAATGCTGAAAGCTAATGCTTATGTTTTAGCCTTTTAAGAGGCAGTCAAGTGAAAATGGTAAAGTTGAGCAACTTTCCTGTAATAAACTTCCAGTGCTCAGTTCTAGCAGCCTGAAAGATCAGATAACATGTCTCTGTAGAAATTTCTCCATTTCAGAAGGTCTTTTGCGCTCCTTACTTTATTCTTTTATATTTAAAAAAATATTTAACTTCTTTGCTCAGTAATTACTTCCGCATTGAAGACTGTTGTCGCTAGTACCACGTGGTAGCGGTAGTTCATTTCTCAGTGCATCTCCATTTTTAGTATGTTTTCAAAAAAAAAAAGAAGTTGGAAACATGCCCACAATTACTGTCTAGAACCAGAAAATATTTAATTTATGAAACAAATTTTTTAACAACACTTTGAGGTTCATATGTGCATTGTTTTTAAGACAGCCAAACTACAATAAAAGTTTAGACATTTCTTACATTACATTCCATCTCTCCACACATCTTCTTACTGAAGGCAACACGCCTGCTTGGAGTTTGCCCTCGTGTGTGTGCAAGTGCTGGATTTGAGGATGACTTTGTGACCAGCAGAGCTATTGTTTTGGTAACTTCCCGAGGGAAAATGGGGACTTGTTATTACACGGTTCACACCCACTCTTTTTCACCCCACTGAGCTGCGGATCATAGCCGGTCAGAGCTCATTGGAAAAAAGCAGAGCTGTCTCTTCAATCCTGGATCATACTTTGCATCGTTGGTCTTGGCAAATCTGCTATGGAAACTTTATGCTCCCACTGTTTGTATCCACTGGCAACCAAGTCTCCTCCCTGTTTTGTACTCAGCCCTCCTTATGGTTTTAAAAAAGCCACAGCAAGAGGACTTCTGCTCTAATACGACGGTTCAGGCAGCATCAGGTTTTAACACACCGCATCCTGCGCAATCGAGGAACACGTGCTGTAAATCAGCAGACGCTGATGCGGTTGGTTGTTTTACATTTAGACACCATTTGGAAGCTGAAGTCAGGTGTCTGAGGACGTATAATAGGAAAGACGCATGACCGTCAAGCTATAAACTGGCTTGGGTATGAAGGGGAAAGAAACTAAAAAGCTGTTGCCATGCTGCTGCTTGTTTCTTATCTTGGAGGAAACTCGCACATGAGGCACAAAGTTCCCCGCTAGTGTAATAAATAAAAGACCAGGAAAATCTGATAGTATTATTTTAGTGGATTGATTGGGTGAATTTCCATTATGTGACCTGTGAGCTTTTTTTTTGTCTCTGTACATTATTTCCAGAATAATGAAAATAATGTACAGACTTTGTCAGTCAACAGCGTGTTTCCGCTTTGGGGTCCACAACAGAGTTTTTTACATAAATCATGTCCTCTGACACTAAGGGTCCTCCTGAAAAAAGTGTCACTGAGCTGGGAACAATGGCTGGCAACCACTGCAACGAACCAGTGTGTTCAGCACACAATTAAAAACGGTGAAATCAGACCAATGTACCAGTAACATTAGCAGTTACAGCAGAAATGTGCTTTTAAATCGGCTGCTTGGATCCTGACTCCCAAGTGCTTCCCATTAACAGCAATGAAACTTAAAAGATTGTTTCACAAAAGATGACCCTATAACTTATGTAGAGTCATTATAAAAGTTATGGAAACTTTAAAGTAATTTTGCCATAACCGTCTGTGTTTACTTGACTTTTGTGGGTGAGGAAAAGAAAGCTCAGTCAGAGATTACCACTGGGTGTGCTAAAGACAAAGTGTTAAGTTATTTCACAGCGGTTGCATATGAAATCAAATTAAAATCACTTCCAGTCAAGAGGATGTTTGAAATAATAATTAAAGCTTTAACAATGTGCTGCAATAAAGCATGAAGTCTGTAAATTGACACAGCGTTACATTTTTTTGTTCTCTAAAAATGGTTTCGATGAGCTCATTGTGGTACGTGCTTTTTATTGGATATGCTACTAGGATGTTTTAATCTATTTAAGTACAAGCACCGCAAAACACTGACGGATGACATTAAAATCTAAACAATAGCAATTGCTCCTGTTGTGCGGTGATTTTTTAAAAAAAAAAATTTTTATATGTTTTTGAAAATATAATCGGAAGAAGAGCTTGATCTGAGAGGTGACTAGAAAGAGCTCAGCTAATAGGAGTTGTTTTACATCTTTCCATAACAAAAATTTCCAAACAAACAGAAATTTTGTTATGGAAATACAAACAGAAATTTCAAGATCCATTTAGGAAGTGCTACCTCATTATCAACAAGGTTTTCTCTGGCATGTTTCTCAATTTTATAAAAAACATGTTTTCTTGTTCTACTGTAGTTGCAAATCAGTTAAAGCATTGTGTTAAATTTGTACTTAAAAATGCAAAAAGTGCATAAAAATGACAGGTAATTAACAAATCTAGGTACTTGAAAATAAATAAAAGATGTGCCTTTTTGATAAAGTCTAAATAAATATTGATTATTGCACCCTCTGATTCAGCAAATGACTATCCCAAAGGCAATATAACTATTTAAATTATGAAATTGGCCTAAGTTCTTCTACACTATTGATCAGTATGCATTATTAGAACACAGTGTGCAGCTCTAGGTTAAAATATGAAACATGCATCAACAAAGTAGCAAGTAAAAGAATAATTTATTGTAGCCAATTAAAAATAACAATGAAGCACTGAAGCTTTATTATTGGCCCAAAAATGTTGTCCTGATTATAAATCTTGCAAGATTTGACTTGTCTAGCCCTTTAAGACTCTGGATTTGATCTGTACTGTAAAGTGCTAAAGATGTTCCCATGACTTTTGTGCCAGGAAAAATGAGTCAAGCTGCAGAGTTAAAGTCATAGAAAGTGAACACTGATCCATTTTGGTTCGCCTCACACTGTTTAATATAAGTGACAAAAATACTCATTATGCGTCATCCAATACATACTAAAGTTTCCCCATAAGAAGAGTCATCTGCAGCTTTGCCAATCACTTGTCTTTCCTACACAGAACCTTTGAGTCAGATTAGAAATGTATCTAATATATTTCATCATTGTGAGCCAGCCGGCAACAGATGTTTTTATAGACTTAAGTTGATTTTTGTGTGCGGAGTGAAGCACATTGCTCTGACCAACAATGCTATTGTCACTCAGCTTTTTGAAATAATGCTGCCTCATTCTGTTTAGGTGCGCTGATGTGATGCCAACCTGCCTCCTCTTTCTGGTCTGTGTGAAAAAGGCCATTGTTGCTCGAACTCCCCTATCTTACGGGCCATCTCTTCGGGTTTATCATTCTGATTTCCTTTCATTGATCTCTATCAGTGCTTTGCAGCAAGACTGCAGCTCTAAATGCACAGACCTTGCAACGCCTACAGTGCAGACTTTTTTTGTTGGCATTAAAATTATGCGTTTTTGTTTGGGGTTTTTTGCTGTAGCATAATAATGAAATCCAACTTCTCATTTACATGCATTTTTCTGCTAGTAAAAAAAAATTGCTAATTAAGCTGCAATTATTGGAAAACAAAAGTCACCAGTGGTGCAGTGATTTTTATTTTAGACTTTTCAACATGTTCCGTTTTAGACAGAGGCCTGTGTGTGTTGCTATAAAGTTCTGGTTCATCCTGTGTTTCACACCGGAATTTTGCTCTAGACCTTTCTAAGCATTACTGAGCAATATCACTGTAAGTGTGTGTGTGTGTGGGGGGTGGGATTTTGTGTGGTGAAAATTATAGTTTCGTTGAACTGTGTGAACTTGTGTGTGCTTTGCAATCCTCCCATGAAATTCTATCTCTTATAATAGTCTTTAAGTGCCTCCTTTCAATGCGTTTGCTGAGCCAGTATATTAAGATTTTATTCTGTTCATTATTCCTTTGGGTTATGCTGTTTACCTGGACAATAGGCAGCGTAAAAAAAAAAAAAAGAAGCAGAATAACAGGTCGGCAAACTGACGACTCCCCAAACACCAAATACGTTAGCTGGGTTAAGCCCTCACCAGAGGGCACTGAGGCTGAAAACGTTAAGAATATTGTGGCTGTTGTGCACCAATCATGCAGTGCCAGGTTGTGATACAATGTTCTCTATAGGGTTGCCATGCCAAGCACCATTTGTTTGGAGGATAACATGCTTACAGAAAACGGCGTCTTGCTTTTTGAAAAGATCACGGTTGTTTTGGCAATGTTTCGCTAACAGATTTGTGCACGTTTGTTCACATGATCTGCAACCTTTTATTTTTTAAAAAATTTTCTGAATATCTATACGTGAGGCAGGATTTGGCACAATTTGGAAAAAAAAACTATTAATGGTAAAATGTGAAAGCAAATTACCTAATTTGGCTACTACTCTTTCTTGTCCGTTATCACATATTTTTAAACTCTTAGAAATAATTTATTTTATTCTTTTTTTTTAAGTAAAAATAAGAAATTGGACCTTCACTTTGCTTTAGATATAACTAAATCAAAACAGAGTGGAAGCTTTGTATTGTGACCTTCCAGAAAAAGAAAAAAAAAACTCATACAAGTTATAATATTTAATGTGGTCACTATGAGCCAATGTTTTGTAATCTTGGAACATAAAATAACAAGGAATCAACTGTAAAGGTCTTTTTTTTTTTTTCAATTTATGTGATACAGTTTGGCTGCACCGTGGCACAGTTGGTAGAGCTGTTGCCTTGCAGCAAGAAGGTTCTGGGTTCGATTTCCAGCCCCAGTTTTTATGCATAGAGTTTGCATGTTCTCCCTGTGCATGCGTGGGTTTTCCCCAGATACTCTGGTTTCCTCCCACAGTCCAAAAACATGACTGTCAAGTTAACTGGCCTCTCCAAATTGCCTCTAGGTGTGATTGTGTGTGCATGGTTGTCCTGTGTGTCTCTGTGTTGCCCTGCGACAGACTGGCGAGCTGTCCAGGGTGAAATTCGCCTTTCGCCCGGAACATTAGCTGGAGATCGGCACCAGCAACCCTCCAGACCCCATTAAGGGACAAGGGTGTAAAGAAAATGGATGGATGGATGAATGGATAATACAGTTTAATCAATGAATTATTAAGTATTTGGGGGGAAAAACTGTTCTGCTTTTCATGTTGCTTTTATGTCTCTGCCAGGCAGCTTTGTAGATTAGATGTTGGCCTCAATGCTGCCTGTGGTGAGTTTTGCTCCATTTTGCTTCATTTAGCTTGATCATCTAATTTTAATTTTTTTTTACCCCCATCTGTGAAGTTTGCATACATTTCTTAACACAATCGTTCGTGGTGTTAACCTGATACTGTATGTAGTGGCTACAGTACTTTTCACATGTGTATCTTATTGTAATTTTATGTAACAAAGAATTTGCATCACTGTGTCAGGATGTTAATTGTTCCTCAAATGCAGCCTCAAAAAGTCACACAGCTCAAGAAGTTTGATTTTGGTCTTTTCTGTAATTCATAAATAAACACACACACATGAAATTCAGACCAACCACACAACAGATTTGCGTGTTTAGGGGGTGGGAGGCGAAAAGTTCACCGGGAGGGTCGGGGGTGTGATGAGAAGAAGCAAGTCTGAGAACAAAATGATGTGATTTTCGTCAGGCAGCTGCAACATTGAGCACTAATTTCGGGAGTTCGGCTCAACTATGCAGAGCCCTTTTAGTCCAACATTCCCATTCATTGTTGTGAAGGATTTTTACAACCGGTGCTACAGGGAAACAGGCTCACTGTGGTTCTGCCCCATCAGCGGCTCGTCTCCAGGTGCTCGTTTGGTATATTTGGTCTTGAGTAAAAAGGTGCTGAAGCTGGGAGATACATTTACAGCCCATCAGCTCTTGTCTTGATAATCCCGTTGAATGCTGCTCCGTCAGAATCAGGAGGACAGACCATTGTGATCTTAGGAAATAGGTTTTAGATTTTTCCGATGTTGTTGGAGATAAATAAATTATGCTTACTCTTTGGATCTTTGAAGGAAATTGCTGTTTTATTAGATTATTTGAATCAGCATGCATTTCTTTTTACCCCCTGCCTTTTATTTATTTATTCTTTAAATAATGTTAGCCTCTTTTTTTTCTTCTTCCACTGTGCTGTCTTATTGCCTGGAGTCATATTTAATTTGATTAAAAAAAGCTGGATTAAAATGTTACATATCTACAGGGACAGTTTCATTATTTCATTAAGATCTGCAACCTTTTTTAAAACTCCTCTTTTAAACTTCACTCCATTTTTGGACCAATTAAATCCTTCAAAACAATGAGCACTTTGTAAATGTTTGGCTATCACAGTTATGAAGTTAGGAAAAGCTTACTCTGGACAGTGAAGGGAGCCTCCCAGCACGTTTCTACCAGAGATCCAGTGAAAACGGCCTCAAGCTCCTGGTGTTGAATAAGAGCCGTGAGGGGGAAGTTAAATGACCTCACACGATGCAGAAACAACAGGCATGCCTCTCCTGCAGAGGGTTTTTATCAGCTTTTAACTCTTATCAGACGGCACTCCGAACCGAAGAGCCTGCTCTTGCAGGATTTACCAAAAGCTTCCTTCAAATAATGTTGTCATCCTTTGTTTTGCAGCTGTAACTCACTTTTTCTGTTTAAACGTCATCAATCTTTCACCAGTTTTGGCCTAACTCCTACTTGCATCATTTGTTTTCTTTTTTCTTTTTTTTATTCAAGATTTTCAGGCATTCCACAGCTCCATAAAGACCTCACCACTGCAATACGATTAGGCTGAGAACTGACCACCTTGATTCTTTTCCTTGCCAGCTATTTTGTTGTGTGCTGTGTTTGACATCGCATTGTTGACTCAAATTGAGCCACATTGGAATACTTTATTAACTTGAGAGGGGAATGATGTTGCGGTATTTTAGTTTAAACATCCATCTGGGATGTAGAGATTTGACTGAGATGCGAGTAGAAATTACACTTGATTAAATGAATCAAACTGTTTCATGTTAGCAAAATGACATTAAGGACGCTTTTGGACTTTGGCTGGAGGAATATAGATCGATAGCTAGAAGGGGTTTTCTGTGATGTCTTGTGGTGCATCCTGTTGAATTAACTGAAGGAGCTCCTGTTATTGGTCACAATTTTTATTAATTAAAATGTAATAATAGCTTTAATGAAGGTTGTTTTTACTGCTCAGCAATAAAATTAAACACACACAATTTAATTAAACTGCTTATACAGAGGTGGTCAGCTCTCATGACCTGCCATTCAAGTACAGTTAATAATCGGAACAGGACCAACACCCAGACTCTTAAGAATATGTATATATATATATATATGGAGGCATGTGATATATATTTATTACTTTTTCAACTGAATATTTTACGTTGGGGCAGAAAGATCTGACCTTGAGCCTCAGACCAAAACCTTCGGGCTCCGTCTTGGATTTAGCGGAGTTACGCCTCAATCTTTATTAAATAGGATTTGGAGAAGCTGATTTATAATTGATGAACGCTGAGTTGTGCTGCTGTAGCAAACTGAAGTCAGATGAACTGTGGACAGAATTTGTATGAACCCAAGCAACAACTATGTAGGAAAGCAAATGTATTCAACGGATGTTTCTTATTTTTAATAATTCATATATTTGGAAACTTAAAGCTCTTTCACATTTGACAAAAGGGTTTGTGTTTACCTGCAAGACAAACCAGAGACGCTACTAGATATCACTTTGGTTCAATGTCGCAGCGATGCTGTTTTCAGGAGAGATCTGATAAGGAATGCACTGACTGCAAATCTATAAAAAGGATATTTACTGATCCTCCAGTGCGTTATAAGTTTTAGCCTTATTTACTCAATGAAAAGTTGTATTCTAGTGTCATTCTTTGCTTCTGTTCTAACTTTACCTTTCATTCCCTAGTTTGCCACATTAGTGGGGATGTTTGAGTTTAAAAACGGAGGTTGCCAACAATTTTTTAGTTTTATTTTTTAAGAGAAAATAGTTTTGAGAAAATTATGCCAAGGGGGATTCTAGGGCTCAAACACCTAAGACTCACCCATCATCAGAAGCATCAGTGCGTCTTACTGTGGTCTTTATCTTGCCACCTCTCAGCTGATGTGGAAATGTCACTTTCACTGAGCTACTGCGTCTTATATTACATGTTGGAATAAAGCTGTTGAAAGTTTTCATGAGATCCCGTACCGTATTTGGATTAAACAACTCTCTGCTGGAAGAAAAGTAAGTGAAGAATTATAAGGTTGTTTTTTTTTTTTTGTCTCGCCCAGGGAGTGGAGCCACAGCAGTGGTCCAGGCAGCCTACTGCACACCCCGAAAGGAGAAGGTCGCCATCAAACGCATCAACCTAGAGAAGTGCCAGACCAGTATGGATGAACTCCTGGTAAGTTGGTTCCTTTTTCTTAAGTCCAATTTTAGTTTTAGATTCAAGAAATCTGTATTCTTGGTACGCGTGTGGAATTTATTCTACCCCTGGTTCTCATTACTCTTTTTCTCTGGGCATGCCTCCAATCGATCCTGTCACTTTAGACACTATTCCAGTTGTTCCCTTAAAGTGGGGCTCCACTTACAGACGGGGAAACTGCTGCACCAGCCTCTCACAGCAGCGCCTCACTGCGTCTTCATGCCAGGCAGTTCAAACCAGTGTTGCACTGCAGGTAAAGGCGTATTTTTACTGAACAACATGCGGCTGATTTAGCTCCAGAGGGGGTGACTATACGTCCCATTTTGTAAACGCTCTTTTGCACTTAAAAGTAATCGGCTGCTTGTTTGTGGCTCCGGTTCATGAACAGCAGGTGGTTTCATCTGTATTTGTCAAACCGTCACGCAATTAATTTCGCTCAAAACATTCTTTTCTATTCAAAATCGATCTTTTTTTCCACTTATGACTGTCAACATATGTTGCTGTGATTGAAGTAGGTTTGGTTTGAGGCATTATAATGCAGTAGACGTTAGATTTACCCTTCTCTTTCAGAGAAGGATGAGTAATGTGCTTTTACAGCCCTTCCAGGTACTCATCCAGAAATCCGAGATAGGATCTCGCAGGAAATAAATATTGTGTAAGCCTACACGCTTCCTTCGAAGTTCACGGCCGGACAAAACCGGCACCCAATGCGGCTCAGTGCTCACCGGCCACACTAAACCTTTCCCCACCCCCTTGAATCCTGCAGAATGAATCAGGAGAATGTTGCTCCCAGATTCTCGGTGGAGGAGGTCACACGGAGTACTGCGGGTTCGGATTTCCTGCTTGTGGTTTTCCTCCCACAGCTCCACAGTGCGCTGGGTGCCCACTTAAAAGGCGAGGATGCACGAAATTGAAGCCAGATTGTCCCTTCCAAGAACTCCACTTTTAAAGCTAGGCCGCAGAAAGTTTTTGCCAGAGCTTGCAAGGTATTTAGCCACATCTCTGAAATTCGTTGATGGTAGAGAAGCAATAGTGCATCGTCTCTCTGGATCTACTTTTGTAGTTTTTTCCCCTTATATGATAGCGTACCAGGCTAGTGTTCCGGAGGGATGCAGTAGAGCAGATGTTATGGGCGCTTCTTTTAAAATGTAAGGTGGCGATATTTAAATATCCTCTTGCATTTATGGTACCTGGCAAAACTTTTATACTTTCAATCACGTTAAAATCACAAGTTTGAATAAATTTTCTTGGATTTTATGTGATAAACACACACAGAGGGGTGTATAATTTTGAAGTAGAATAAAAAGGACACATGCGTTTAAAATTTTTGAACTCAGATTAACTTCTCAGAAGTGTGATGTGCTTTGATGTCGGTAAATACAAAGTGCAACTGTTCACCTTCAAAACTCACCTACGTCATTCCAACTATGTGTTATTTTATTTTGGTATAAATCCAGCTGTTCTCTGAAGGCCTGAGAGGTTTGTTAGAGAACATTAGTGAACAAACGGCATCATGAAGATCCGGGAAAACGGCGGACAGGCCAGGGAGAAAGCTGTGTTGAAATTTAAAGCAGGCTAAACTCTAAACAGTATGCCAAACTTTAAACATTTCAGAGCGCAGTTCCATTCTTTGTCTGGTGGATATGCAGAGATTCACAACTCGGTGTTGACAGGACAGCGATTGCAAGCCACTGTATTACATTATTTTTCAATGGAATGAAAATGAGTTATCTGATAAAATGCAAAAAACAAAAGGAAAAAAATCATACTTGAGGTGATATTAAAAGATGAATAATTAAAAGTGAAAGGTGGTGTTTTAACCTGAACAAGTCTCAGTTCTCGTAAAATGATTAGTCAGCATTAAAGTTGCACTTGAGTATTGCGGCTACAGAGTAAAAATATTGTCCTCAATTACAATTTTACTCTCCAAGTCCTTATTATTGTCGGACTATAAAAAATTGCTTCTCCATTTAAAACACAAAGCGGAAGCAAATCTTTGAATCACTAATCTGAGTCAGAGGTTGCCTAGACCACTGATGACTTAGCGTTGATGTTTTAATTTTGCCTGAAGGGCCAAATCTGCTGACACAACGCCAACCAGAATTGCCAGTCCCTGCTTGAGTGTTTATTCTGGTCATTTGGTTTTCCTGATGCTGAGAGCACTCTCTTCATCGGGAGGAAATCCAACTGCGGGCGCCAAGCAGACGCCCGTGTTGCAGGCCCACATGTTTGTCCTCTAGTCTGACGCTCTTCAATGTGCTACCAGCAACTGCAGGGGCTTCTTTAGTCAATCTGTGGTTGGTGAGAGTCTCTTGGTGATGACATGCCTTTATATTGCATCGCTCTCTTGCTTTGTTCAAAGGATGGACAGAAAAGCAACACTGCGTTCCTATTTTTAATCAGTGATGGTTTTTTTCCTTATCAATTAAAAACCATTGAGCTATCTTCAGAACTATTAATCTATGATCGATTTTGTTTATAATTATATGATTATATATATAATCAGTACACATTAACTTTTTGCAGTACAGCACCTTCTTCGTTTCCAAATAGTTTTTGTGTGTGTGCATGTGTGGAAGCTGCAGAGGGATTGAGTCATAGTGGATGTGAGGCACTCTGAGTAACCAGAGGTGATGTAATACTGCTTCTATAGAGGCCTCTCTGTGTGTGTGTGCCATCTCTATGGTTCTGTTGCACCAGTTTGTGACCCTGCACTCTTTTCAGTTTGCTACAATGGGTCATTTATTTTCCGCTCACTTTCAAAGTACTCAGACGTGGCAGCTTTTTAATAGATCTAAAGAGCTCTGCTGTAGAAAAATAGAAGTGGGAAGATTTTTTTATTTTATTTATTTATTTAGGTTAAACTGGCTCAAAGGCTGCAGTGCTCTGTTATCGTGCACAACACAATGTTACAACGATCGGTCAGTTTCAGTTCTGTTTATGAAAATAAACACATCTCACACACGTTCAGCTCTGCTAATACTATTGTAAATATATATTTTAAAAAAGCTGATTGTTTTCTTGCATTTGTCCCTTCAGATCACATGGAACTGGAATTTTGACTAGAAAATATTATTAACAGTGAATAGTGTTTCTGTGTAGGATGGATGTCTGGAAATGATTGTGAAAGATTTGGTAAGGGCTGACTTTTAGCATGACCGCTCACTTTCTCAACTGGAAACTACAAGTTTTATTACTGAAGTCATTGATATCGTAGCAGTCAGGTGATCGGTCATATAGAAATAAACATACAAGAAGCACAATAATAAAATAAATGCTACAGAAATATAGAGGAGGAAGATTTATGTAATAAAGGCTGAAATAACAATTTATTAAATTAATGTCACAATAGAGGTTTTCTATAGGTTTAAAATGAGACACTTGTGGCAACTGAAAGAGCATTACATGATTAGAAGGTAAATAAAACAACAAATAAGCAGTTGTCCGAGTTCTTATGAAGACCTGTGAAGACACTGATGCAACGTGTGGTTGAGTTTCTTGAGATCTTGGAAAATTAGACCTTAGAAATGTTTTTCAGGTGATGGAAGGCTGATTTGGTCATTATTTTTATGCGTCTCTGGAGGTTCCGAGTCCATCGCTACACCCAGATTTCAGGTCTGATCACTAGCTTCTTAGGTCTAAAGATGATGATTGAAGTTTTTATTGGAAAACACATGAAATAAAAATAATGGATATACTTTAATGGAATCAAATGTTATGTTTTTCTTTAAAAATACTTTTTTTGTGTCAAGATTGACAACAAAAGTGGGACACAGTTGGTCATTTTATTTTGCCCTGCTGGCCTTCACAGCACATCGGGTTACGCAGGTTAATGAATGACTTTAAGTCCATAATTGAATCAAAAGATAAGAAAACTGTTTGCGGTGTGGACGGTGTGGACGTCGTTGTGTGCAGAGACGGAGAGGTGTGTCTGTTCTACTTTCAAAGTTAGATGAATGGGGGAGAACAACTGCTGGGAATGCCTGGGTTAGTATTCAGAGCAGTTGTTGCAGCACCCACCCATCAAACAAAAGCTGCATAAAAAAACACTGATAAGATGTGTGGGAACATGTCGTAATAAAGTGTTTATTATTTTAATAGTGTCAAAACATCAGATTATGATGTAGGACATTTTGATTAAAAATATTATTACCATAAGTGTTTTGTAATTGTTTCAAAAATAAATGTGTTTTATTTTGAAAGAATTTGTCCCATTCTCAGTGTATACTGTATGTAAAAAGATTGGAAACTCTGCCGAATAAGCTCCTTGTTATTCCATATTTAATTTTTCCGGGTTCTTCTCCTCTCACAGCTGTCACTTTACAGCTGTGTGCCGGGTAGACCGAGAGGTCATGGTGATTTAAGAGAGAAAGGTTCAGCTTGTACTCAACCTTATTTTGTCTTGCTCTGACTTATAGCAGTCTTCAGTGCTGAATGTACTCTGAATCATGAAGTTATCTTGCTGAAGGGATTCCTTATTGAAGCGCCAGACTCAGAGCCACAGATTCGATAGTGATGACTCTGCAGCAGAACCGCTCTGCAGCTAATGCACAATGTGTAAGCTAAGCATTTATGCTGATGGAGTATCTGAGTTTGATTACATGCATTTTTTTTCCCCGGATACGTCTATTGACTGACGTCTTTAACAAGTCTGCTTAGCTTGAGAGTTAAAATGCCTCTCAGGCCTTTAGTGCACCTGTTATGTTAAATTAATTATTTTGCACAAAAAAAGTTCTGATATTAGGAAAAATGTGGTAACTTTCCAGACTTGCATGGATCCATCAGTAACAAATAATATAAAACCAAAACATATTTACTCATTAATAAAGTTAATGATATTTTATGTACACTTTTGATGGCACTGCGCTGTAGCATTGTTTCTTTCGTCTAAAAAGGTTCTGAACTTGATTTTTCTTTAGAGAATAGAAAGTGAAATACAGGATGTAGCAGCATCACGCTGTGTATTTTTACTCATGGAGGATCTGGTGCACTTTAGAAAATAGATGGGCAACTTGAGTAGAAATTACTGTAAAAAAACAAAACAAAATAAAAACAGTATCTCAAAATATCGCCCAGAAGTTAAAGGCTAGTGGGTCTTTCAAATGAACACTGATACTAAGCATGCCACCAGATTAGTCTAAAATTAGCTCAAGGACAGTAAAATCTTTGTTTTAGTGCTAGTGGTCTGCATACCAGTACTGCCTGTCGTTATTGTGGCCTTAAAATAAACAGTGTATTTTAACCATCTAATTTTACCACCTGTGTTTTTTCTTCAGTCATGAGATCCATCATGTCTAAGTATTCCAGCACACAAACAAAAAAAACAAAACCTCTTCAAATCAGTGATCCTACTGCCAAAAATCAGCTGTGTTTTCTGTCTCGAAGGAAGCTCGTCTCTCTGTGAACAACCTTTGGTTTGGTGGTAAAGGAATGAATTAGTCCAGCATTACCTCAGCTCTGCTGCTTTCCAGGCAGACGCACACACACACACACACACACACACACACAGGCGATAACAACGCTTTAAATCTGTTTAAAGAGCTAAGTCATGGCAGTGTTTTTTATGCCTCTGCATAGCCGTGCATTGCAGTGACATAACAGGTTTCTTTTGCTTACCGACGTCACATCAATCCCAAAGATCACACAAAAGAAAAGCAGAAGCTTTGGTTTATTTCTCTCTTGCGGTAGTCTTACAGTGCAAAAATAAAAGTTTCTGCATCTGCTCTGTCACCCCCCTCCCCCACTGTATTTTATTTTCAGAAGTATTTTAGCATAATGCCCTGATTACGTTAGTTGTCATTTTCTGTACACTGTGAGAAATGTTCATTTAAGGATCGTCTCTGATTTCAAAATGTAAATAACTGAATGATGACTGTCGTATGCCCAAGACATTTCAGATTACTTATGGGGTTTCTTTGAACATGGCTTTCTTTGTGTTTCCTCTAACAGAAAGAGATTCAGGCCATGAGCCAGTGCCACCACCCCAACATTGTGTCTTACTACACATCCTTTGTTGTGAAGGATGAACTGTGGCTGGTTATGAAGCTGCTCAGTGGGGGTAAGTGAACATCATTTGTCATCTCATATCTACCAAATAAAAGTTCTTGCTACTCCAAATAATGTGTCTACATTATATATAAAAATAAATAAATAAATAAATAAATAAATAATATATATATAATCTAAATGTATATATAAAAAACGGGATGAGGATGGTTCACTTTGCCTCGCTGGTTTCAATGTGATGATTCTTTTAGATGTCGTTCTCGTGACGATGGGGTGCCAGCCAGAGGAGCGGGTTGACTTGCTGCCTGTGATTTAACTGTTATTACAGGAAATGTGACGACACACGTTTTCATTGTGTTCCCTATGAGCTGCAGCTCTCTGTGGTCTTTAACTTGTTTCAGAGCTAATGACAGTGCAGAGGTAATAACAGCCCACATGGCAACCATGTGGCAGTGCTGCAATTACCAAGTAAAAGGAGCGTGAAGAGGAGGCCCCCGTAAGGAAGAGATCATCAAAATCAGACAGTTCCATCTATTTGCATCATTTAGTTCTGCTTTTATTTATTACATTTCAAAGATATGAGCGATATGAATCTAGTTGCGGTTTCCCATTAGTTACGAAGCACTTTTTTTTCCTTCCCAAACTTGTGAATTTGTCAGAAATACACTTATTTCTAATTTTCATTGATGATGGTCAATGGTCCTTCTATTTTTTTACACATTTTAAATTATCTGTATTTTATGTGATGGCTCAAGACAGAGTAGCACATACTAATGAAGCAGAACTAAATCGAGGCATCCTTTAAGACTTTGTAATGACTAAAAGTCTGAACGTGAATACAAAATGTCAAATTTCATTTGAAAAAAGATGAATGCTAATTCCTTCCTGCTTATTCACCACTTTGGTTTGGTCTGTCACACAAACTCCAAAACAAAGCGCGTGCGTCGTACCGCTGATGTGTGAAAACTGTTGCTGCCGTTCTCAGCCCCTCCCTGCGTTAACTTTGCCCCGCTCCAACGGCTCATGCCCAGGTGGCGCACCAGGCTTACTCGCATACAAGCGCCTTGGCAGCCGCTCCGCAGCTGGGCTCAGGGCGCTGTGCCCACCAAGCGACGCTTGAGCCGACAGCCAGCCTCACAGCAGGGGCAGACGCAGCCCAAGATGGCCTCGTTCCCTCTTCTCCCCGTTAAACAGAAGCTCTTGATGTTGAGCTTTATTGAGTGGAGTAATTAAATGATGGCCGTGGCGACGTCTGCCATGGAAACGGACCTCGTTGAGGTCGAGTTTATAGAGCATCACTCCACAGGGTAGAGCATACCAGACTAGAGGGAGAACAGCCCCTGCCTGATTGTCCACCCTCTGACCCCATCCCGGCTTCTGTCTTTTTTTTGGAAAAATAGCTCAACGGTTAGCCAGACATTACCCAGATGTTTTTTTTTATATTGAGATTGGCAGAAAGGAGCATTCATTCAGGTCTGATTCCCGATTTAAAAAAAGAAAGAGAGAAAACAAAAAGAGTTGAACTGCATTTAGATTAGTTCAGCAATAGCACAGTATTTGCACAGATGAGTACAAGTTGAGACTCATCAAAATACCTCATCTTGCCTCAAAACTTGTAGTTTCTTAGAACCAATGCTGCCCACCTCACTCTTTTGAATTCTTCTTCATCAAAAAAATCCAAAATGTAGCTTTTTTGCCCAGTTAGATTTTCTTTTCTTTTACTTTTTCTTGTCGGCATGTGGTGCCAAATTTTCCTCAAATTTCCACCATTTCAGCTGGAGAGAATCTTTTTATGTTTTTATTCTTATTTTTTATTTTACTTGCTAATCTTTTGAACTGACCTTGCAGTAAGTGTTGATGCTGAACAGACTGAGAATCTGTGGGCTGAGACTAGCGATACTATTCGCTCAAATCAGTCAGAACTACCTGGACTGACCTGAACAAACTCATTCAAGTCAAAACCTGCAGAGCTAAATTTCGAAATAGGTGCACTAAGGGTTTTCAGGATATTCCTGTTGTGAATGAGACATGTAAACAACAGTTTCATCAGGAGGCTCCATAGCACCTCCACTGTGTGAATTCACATCTGAAATGTAGTCACTGAATCACCCACAGAGACTGATTATGAGTCACTTTAAGCAAATGCATGCATTTCCTAGAGATCACAGCGGCTTCATTGACCTACTACCTTCTTTTTCAGAGATCAGTCGGAAGCCTGTTTGGAAAGATTTCAATTAAAACACATGATTCTCAACTATTTCAAAAATTCTGACTGGTAGCTTTCGCTCCAACGTGTCACTCAGTGCTGTAAGAGTAACTGTAAAGATCCGGTCCGTGTTTTATACAGCGAGAATGTGCTGGTGATCAGAATAATGTTAAGACACATCTGTGGTTTATTCAGGCTGTGAAGCGGTGGGAGAGAGCAAACCTTTCCATAGATAACAGGAAGACGAAAAACAGTGCGTGGGTGTTTCGCTGACATTTTGAGCTTTAAATCTCTGTCTTGTAGCACAGATGAATTTGAAAATTTCAAGAGTCGCCAACATTCTCCTGTCAGCACACTGCCGTTTTCGCAATTTCCAATTGTGCCAATGGGAAACAAAGGGTGCTAAAAACTATTTAGACTTTAGATTTTGTTTAAAATAAGTAATGACGTTATTTTATAATGGCTGCTTTTTTCTTTTTTTGCATGCAATGATGCTGCCTTTGGAAGAGCTGAAAAGACCTTGAATCATCCAAACAATTTTGACCGTGTATCTGCTCTCTTAAGCAATCAATACTCCAAATAGGTGACTGCACATTTTAGTGATATTCTTGCAAATTATAGATTTAATGCTGACATTCTAAATTGCATAGACATAACAAGATAAGCATATCCCTCCTGGAAACGTGCCACAGTTGGTTTTAGCACAGTTTTTGCTTCATTTCCATTTCTAGATCTTTGACTCTAAATGCTGTTTTGTTTTTTTGTTTTTTTTTTTTTTTAGAACTAAGCTGTTGCACATTTTAATGGCACATTTAAAAGAGGAACATTAAAAGTCAAACTCAGTTTTGATAAAGTATTCATCATGCATACGCTTTGTCTTCCCTGAGTGGCTTTTAGTGGTGCACATTATAAAGCAGAAACTCAAAGCTGTCAGCTGCTTTACACAACCGCAGAAATCGAATGTGATCTTGCCGTCTTCTCAATACATTCCTCCTGACATGATCACAAAAGTTAATTTTCCACTTTTAGAGGGTGGCAAATAGAATTAACCTTTTTTTTTTTCCTTTATTGGTTATTGCCACTTATCTCCTGGGTTTCTGTATTCACCTGATTGAGCTGCAATCCAGTTGTACCATATTTTTTTTGACTGTTTTTGATGAATTTCAAGTGTCTTTTATGAGTAATCAAAGGCAACAGAAGCCTACGCTAACAGGCCATCGTTTCAAACCTCGAAAAAGAGAATACAGATGCTAAGCTTATGAAAATAATCTTTGCATTCTCCTGCAGTACATTGGTCTCACCCCCTCAGAAAATGATGCAACTTCACCAGAGGCTTCCTTCAGTCTGAGCCAACAGTGATATTTTTACACCCTCCACGCCTTGCTGCAGTTCCTTCGATGCCCCACCCTCACTTTCCTCCTACAGCTTCACTTGGCATTCCACAAAGGCCTTTAGCACAGTTGGCACCAGGTTTCATGTCCTTCATCTACTTCCTCATCCTCCTCTCACCCCCCTCTGCCCCCCCCCCCCCCCACACACACACACATTCCCCCTTTGTTTCACAGCTGCCGCTCTGTTTAAAAGAACAAAACAGCTAGGAGGCGATGTTCCCGAATGAAGCTTGAAGTTCTGCCCAGTTGGAGTTTGCTTAAAATTCAAAGAAACCGAAATATTTGCCTAATCCGCCATGTAACTGAAACTATGATTTGACATTTTCCAGAGTATTTGCATGCTCTACGCCGCTCTGCCCTGTCAGGACTTAATTTGCTTGCTGTGATTTATATAAACTCTTCCTCAAGGTTTTTGAAAGGCAGCTTTCAAATTAGGCTTGCGGGTGTCTTGCCTTTCCCATGCTGAATGAACCTTTCCACTGTTAGCCCGTCGGTACGTGTCAGCTCGCTGAAACAGCCTAATGAGGCATGAGGAGTTCGATCAGATGAGTTTAATTTGAAGAGTCCTGACAAGGCTGGCATTTAGTGGGACTCCAAAGCCTGCGTCATGCTGCGTATGCTTCTGCCACTGTAAAGGGGACGTTGCTATTTACAGTCGGTAAAAAAAGAAAAAGTGTTTAGCTTGCAGAATGGCTCCTTGTTTACAGTACCTTGTGAAAGTATCGCTTTTTTTCACATTATGTCCCATCAGAGTGAAAAGACTTCATTCAATTTCTCCAGGATGTTGCGATGTTTATTTTTTTTTTTATGATTGTTGTTGACTAAAATACTACCCCAGTTTTGTGACACTCTTTTGAAAAGTTGCAGTCATAGTTACACATTTTTAAGTTTCATTTTTGCCGTTACATCGTCTTACTAAAATAGTTGAAATTGCTGCCTTTACCTTTTCTGAATAAAGACATGATTGTAACATAGTTGATATTTAAAATGCAAGTAACATTCAAGTACCTTCTTGAACAAGCACACTCGATGCAATTAAAATCGTGTCCAGAGGAGTTGTCAAGTGCAAAGAAGAATGTTATTTAGGTCATTAAAGTTAACACCAACTTTATAAGCAGTATAATCAAATTCTGCAGAACATCTTCAAATGTTTTTTTTTTTTTTTTAAATAACAATAATGTTGATGTATTTGTTTTGTTTTTTTTGCCATACCAGCATACATACAAAAAGCCCAAAAAGTAAAATTTACATTTCTTGTGTCATCTCAAATTAGCTCATTTTCCAATGTTGGTGTTGCTTTGCCCCTACGTTTTCCTCCACAACGGAAGAGATATGTGGAGTACATGACTAGACATCATTCTCGGAGGACTTTAAATACCTTGGCACCACACTGAGTTGGAGATGCACAAACAGATTGGAGCTTTATGTGCAGTAATTCTGGCGCTACTCAGATATGTTGCGATTAAGACAGAGATGGGTTGCCACAAAGCAAAGCTCTCCATTTACCCGTCCGTCTGCATTTCAGCTCTCACCTGCGGTCTTGGTGATGTCCACCGTGCCTGAAAGCATGAGATTATTCAAACATTGTTAAACATCTAGACATTTCCTTCTACATTCACCACTTTGTTTCCTCTGATTATAATAGACAGAAGGTTACAGTTACAACAAGTTGACAAGGTGTGAATATGTCTGCAGGCCACTGTAGTGTTTCCTCAGCCTCTCCTTGTGTCTGGCTCAAAGAATGCTAGATCATGAAGAATTTATAAAACTGTTTGGTTTGTGGCCCTGCAGTGACACTATCTAGTCTCAGGTATCCTGGCATTAATGATGCTGTAAGTGCTAAATTCTGTGCTGAAGGTCAGGACATCCTAAAATATTTAAACAAAATTAAAATGTTCATAATCTGAGCCAGACATTGTTGGTTTAAAAAAAAACACAGTAAATTTGATCCTGGAGTTTTGTCGCCTCTGGCTCATTTCCAGGTGGTTTTTGTCCGTGCTGCAGACAAACACCAGGCAGACAAATGATGTTTATGCTGTTGTCTCAATGCAGCACCATAAAGCTGGTCAGGCAATTCACATTCATTTCGATTTCTCTGCTTTGTCTCTGTTCACCAGTGTTGCACAGTTTTCTGCAAATAGTGGACCTCTCATCAGGGGCTTCCCGTTTGTTTGCTCGGAAAGGTGCACAAAGGAAACGGCCAACTGACTTTTCAGTGGGAGTTTTCCTTTGTGAAGCTGGAGCCGGGGCTGGGGAGACATGACGACAGGTTTAGTCAGCAGAACCCCCCAAACACTCCCCCCCGACTCTGCATTCAGTGAAGACAAAGACATCAGTTCCATTTGTAAACACAATTCTTAACCCAGAATTTAATTAATTCGTTCATTACTTTTAATCTGAGTCATGTAAATGGATTTTAGATATTATTAGCAGGGAACTTGAACGTGGCTATTACACAGTTCACACCGGTGTTTGAATTACTTTCATTTAATGATTTCAATTATGTGTTTTCAAGGTTTGGAAAGTGCTTGATTTTCGTATAAAGTACTTGAACGTGCTTGATATTCAACCGGCGCTGTTTTTGCATATAGTGCAATGTGACACTTGAATAAGTCTAAATTTGCTAAATGTCAAATTGAATACAGTTGAAACCAGATATTTTCTAGGCAGGTCGGCTGAGCTGCAGAGTGTCATCACCATAAAATTCTCCAAAACCACAGAAAGAAGCTCGCGAGGCTTATCACTTGTTGTCCTTTTGAGAAAAAAAAAATAAAATAAAATCGTTAGAGGAGTGTGAAAAATTGATAAGAGGGTAAGTAGAGAACCGTGCTTCTTTCATTCCTACAGTTGGCCATGTCTCTTTGCTCTGCCCACTTTGGTGGAATTTTCCTAAATTTGCCAGGTTTAGCTCCCAAAGCAGGTTTAGTTGATCGTGAATCTAGCACTTACTAAAATGCATTGTTCTAAAATATCAAATTTTTTTCACAGTCACAACTGTGCAATTTCAACAGCTAAAAATCTTTGCAAGTCGAGTTATGTTTTTGTCTCGTCTGCTGACCAGGCTCGGTGCTGGACGTGATCAAGCACATCATCTCACGTGGCGAGCACAGGAACGGCGTCCTGGATGAGGCCAGCATAGCTACCGTGTTGAAAGACGTGCTGGAGGGATTGGAGTACCTGCACAAGAACGGCCAGATCCACAGGTAGGCCCACTTCCGCGCCGGTGCCACGAGAAACGTGACGCAGCGGCCTTTCGGCATTTACCTCTGTGCGTTTTATTGGACTTCACCTTAGGGGATTTCAAGGAAAGTAATTTGTTCAACTGATTCTTTTATCCTATTGGAGAAGTATTGCTTTCATCCTTTAGTTTTTCTCTCCATTATAATTTTTTTTGAGGTGCATTCATCTGTTTACACATAAGAGTGAAAGATGTAATTTCTGTGTAGATTAGTATTGAAATCAAACATGAAGAAGGCACTATGCTGTTTCTGGACTATCTGCTGATTCTGTATCTGTCTTCGCATGTTGCTGCATCTCACTGTTACAAAGCACACACCAGTTAAATGTATTTTCTTGAGACTTTATGGCGACTCTGCAGTGTTGTCAGAAAGACATTTGGTCATGCTCTTAATATAAATATTTTTAATTAAAATGCCATTTTTTAGCAATTAAAGGTGTTATTGTGAGGTTTGAGGCAATTAAGGATAGGGTTCATTCAAAATTAAATAGTTATTGACTGGAAAAACTGCATTTATACTTTGTTAAATAAACACTATTTTTCTCATAAAATAAAATAAAAATAAATATCAAAAATGTTTTTTAATGGGAAATTTATTTTGTCATTTACAGTTTTGTTGTTTTCTGCAGTGTTTATTTAATTTAGAAATCATTTAAATATATAAACATGAAATAAAGTAGCATATTTTTGAAGAGTTAAAGTAAGTAACAAAACAAAAAAATATATGAAATAAATGCATAAATTGTGAAATAAATAAAGGTAAGCTATGACTGACAGAAAGGTTTCCTCTAAAATTAATTATTAGTATTTTTTATTTCATGGAAACATACATTTATTATTTGCCTGTTTGACCTGCTGCCTCAGGGAGGCGCTACAGGGGCATCAAAACAAAAACAGGCTCAAAAACCCAAAACAATTAGCACCCTTAACACTGACACGGGCTAATCATATGGTGGCTATATATGTATGAAAATTTAACTGGTTTAAAATTATGAGTAATTGTACTGTCACCATATTTATATTTATATTGTATATATTTCCTACATTGCTTGCACTGTTGGAGCTGACCTTAATGTTATTGTATACGTGTTCAGTGACAAACAATCAATTACAAATTCTGTTTATTTTATGTTAACAGTATTTTAATTATTTATTTATTTATTTTGAATGAAACATCTCCACATAGTGTCTTACTGATTTTAGGAACATCTAACAACAATAAGTTATATCTGTCAGAACAAACAAAGTTAGATTTTATATCACTTTGACTAAATCTAGTCAGTGTCTGACAGCGTGAAGGTTGAAGAGGAGTTGGAATAATTATGCAAAGCTTGGAAGTTGTGACTCATGTGTTTTCTTTTTAAATGTTGTTTCTGTGCTGGTTTCATTGATTGTCTGTGAAATACAAGAGCAGACTGAGCAACTTCAAGCTGAACATTTGCTGCATAATTACTAGAATTAAGCAAAGTGACTCTGCTGGCTTCGGAAGAAACAGGTGGCTGAGAGAGTGGTGAATTATGTGTCACTCAATTTTAGATACGTCTCTAAAACTGATGCTTCATAAAATTCTGTCAGAGGGACATTACAAAATGCCCTTGATTTAAAACTAATTGCTATTAATCATTTTTAATTTCCAGGAATATTAGGTAATTTGGCTGAGACTGTGCCTATCTTTAGTGATTCCATTTAATGATTTATTCAAACTGCTTCAGAAAATGTTCTTCTCTATTACTCCTATTGTTTCTGAAACGTTATTAAATTCAAAGTAATAATATGAAATGTACTAAGTAGGAGTTTAGAAATGCCCACTCTCCTCTGTGGCAATGTAAGGAATATCGGTGTCGGCAGCATTTAAATTAGAAGGAAAACTGAAGGGAAGATTCTCTGCAGGATGCTTCCGCCTCTGGACAAATGTTTTCCAAATCTGTGGCAATAAGCTTACAATGGGAACCAAATGAAACAAATAAAAAAAAGGCCAAATAAAAACAGTATTGCTGCTCTTTGTGTTTTTTTTATATAATAAATTGGGGAAATGTCAAAAGATCATGTCTTCACCAGAGCTCTTTATCCCCAGGCTCTTGCATGTAGCTCTGATTCATGAGAAAGAAAAGTTGAGGTGGTCCCACAGAACTGAATAAGAATTTACATTCTAGCCAAGGAGGGGGCCTGTGTTAGTTAAATATGTTCCACAGTGTTTAATCTCACATGGCGACGAAGCCTCGGCTTAGGGATGAGGAAGAGCTCAGGGACTGAGGTTCCACAGCAACAAGGAGACGGGGGAGACAATGTCACATGACTTGCTCCATCCGATGCTGGACAGCCGGAAAGCAATTAGAGCCTCATCGCTTCGGAGGGAGGTATTTACCACAAGGCGGTGAAGGGTTCCACATCCTCATCATTCTCAGCAGCTTGGAAAGTTGTTATTGGGGGCCGAAATGTTGACAGCAGGTGGATGTTATGTTACATGTATGAGACCAAGAGCAGATTATTTGAGTTAAATTGAAGAAAATTGAAGAAAAGATGTAACATTCTGACATGTTACATCCACAAACTCCAGTGTAGTTTGGGTGTCGTTTTTTAATGTAATAACCAACACAAGGTAGCGCATAATTGTGAAGCAGAAGGGGGATGATGCAAGGCTTTGTCATAAAATACAAAAGAAATGTTGCATACGTTGGGAACAGATTGAAATCTGTTCACAACGATTTCAATCTGTCTAAAACTAACTATCTAAAGAAAACAGTTAGTTTTCTTTAGAAGTCATCAGGAAGTTTGCGGTTTTATTTCTCTTATGAATCCATTATTTCTATGAAGACTTTAGAGCAGTGGTCCCCAAGCTACGGCCTGCGGGCCGAATCCGGCCCGCCTCCACATTTGGTGCGGCCCCCTGAACAATACCAGAAAGCATTTAGATTTTTTTAATATACCGTATTTTCCGGACTATAAGCCGCTACTTTTTTCCTAATCTTTGAACCATGTGGCTTATATGTGGATTTTTCTTCAACCATCATGGGGCTCTTTAGCAGAAAGTGAATCATTGGAACTCAAAATTTGAAATAAAAGAAGAAAGCGCCGCCCATTAAAACGGAATTGGGTTTTAATAGGGAATTTAAATTTGAGAATGTTGTTGATCAGTTAAATAGCATTGAGTAAGAAAAAGAAAATTTTTCGTTTTTTAAAATAATACTGGGATCATTATGAGAATTGGCAATATAGATATTAGGATCCAGTAGGTGGCAGTAGTGCAATAATAATGTATGCAAGCTGCCATTGAAATCTAAAGAAAAAGAAGAAGAAGAAGAAGAAGAAGAAAGCGCCCATTTTCATTTGGCACATGCTATTTGCAGACATGAAGGATCAACACTTTTACTGACAGTTACCGTTCGGAAACTACCGTAATCATTTCACTTAAATCTAAACTTGGCAACTTTTTCTTTGTCAACCGTAATGTGATATTTAATTGACCTGAAATGACTCAAATGTTGGGTGTCCGCCCCCCTCTGCTGCTGCTGCATCGTTGTGGAAAACCTGGAGCGACAGACATATCTGCGGCTTATAGCCCGGAAAATACGGTATTTATTTCATAAATAGTGTCATTTCCTGGATTTTTTTCTGTGAAGAACCCAGAGAGGGTTATGTGGTTATTATTTATTTCATTTATAGTGTTATTATTTATGTCCTGACTTTTGTTCTGTGTTCTATTGATTGTGCTTTCTGGAAAACATTTAGGCAGTCCTGCAATTGTCACATTTTTTCTGTTACACACTGACCCCGGCCCCCCACCAGAGAAGGGAAAAGTTATCTGGCCCTCACAGGGAAACGTTTGGGGACCCCTGCTTTAGAGGTTTGATAGAGAATGTAAGAGAGGGAAAAAAACTCACAAACACTGTGAAACAAAGCAGGCAGGTCAGAATGTCAATCTCTTGATGTGCAAAGTTTGTATAGGCAGAGCCTTAATTGGAAAAAATTAAATAAAATCCAGAAAACAATTCATCATTTTTCTCCTCCTTTACAGCTACGCAAGACTTTGTGTTGATCTATCACACAAAATCCAATTAAAAAAATGTTTGAATTGCTGTCGCTGTAACATGCCAAAAGTGTAAAGGGTATGAATATCTGTGCTTGCCTGAAAGATATTTGAACAGCAAATTACTGATATTCATTGTCTGTTAGAAGAGATGCTTTAGATGAATCTATGTAAACATTGAATAGAGTACAAGGAAAGAAATCCAGCAGAATGAAAAGATCTATCAAAATGTAGTTCCAGAGGAAAGATCATTTTACGGTCATGGGGGTTATTCTTAAACAGGGGTGAGGATGGAAAAGGTTATTTTACGCCCATATATGGCCCACAAAGCATCCAATAAAGCCCCTTTTACAGCCCTGTTAGGAACACGGTGAGCCTGGCACTGGGATGTAATGTCTTAGGAGGTGACCTGTTGGTGCCGTAAGGTGCACGGCTGCCAGATGAGAATGATAAATCTCCCCGACAGTTTCATACCGCGGCTGTTCCCACCTGGCCGCTAGCTGGCTAATATTTCACTATGTCATACCTTTATGAGGACACCACTCACGTGCTGTTCAGTTTTCACCTTCTCAATTTGGGCCAAAAGTAAGGATTCAGATTTTATTTGCATCAGCACATTAAAATCAATACCATCCAGCAACTGCTGTTGGAATAACTCAGTGCTGTAAGATTGTTTTTTTTTGTTTGTTTTTTTTTAAATCCGTCTGCTCCAGCTTTTCTTTGAACTTACAAGGTGCATTGTGTCAGCACTTCCTCCTCCATCCTCCTTTTCCTCTTCTGTGAATGTTAATGACTGCACAGAGTCTGCACTCTGCAGCCTTTCTCTGAGCATTATGATCTGCTGCAGTGAACCATAGGCGCCATGGATTTTAAATGAGTGCACCAAGATTGGGTTGATCACTCTTCATAAATTATGTTTTTTTTTCCCACTTACTGTAGCATGGAGTTACAAAGCTCGAATGCACATTAAAGTAACGGTTTGTATCTGCAGCATTCCATTTCAATGAATTTTAAAAAGCTAAGAAGAAGCAATTTACCATTATAGAGAGTGGACTTGACAAATAAAGATGTCAGTAAAAAAAAAGTTTTCATAGTCACTGACATAACTTCCAAACACATCTTACAATGTGTCTGAGGAATATGTGGTTTTGTAGGTGTGACAACTATTGTTGGCTGGTCCCACCTTGTTCTGGCCAGGAATACCACAAAAGCAGCTCGTCGAAACGGTTTCCCTTCCAAAAATACATTAACATTAGCCCAACATTTTTAGCAGATGAACTAAACGTTGCTAAGCTTGGTTGGTTTCTTGTTGATTAGTGTCGATGACATTTTTCTAAAGATAATGTGAAGGAACGTAGGACCTGTAACAAGTACAGTAGCACATCGTTACGCATGTATGTAGCAAATGTCTAAAACGTGCATATACACCAACTCACAAGTAGTTTTCCTGTCACAGACTTTATCATCAGACCAAACTGAAAAATATTACAATCTAAAGCATTTAGATCCCAAAAAACAAAGCAAATGCTTTTCATGATGCAAATACTGCATCATGACGTTTTGCACTTTGTTTCAAACTACTCCAACATTAGCTACAGTAATGAATCTTAAGTATTTTCCTTCCTCTCTTCTCTGTCATAATCCATCATTTATATTCATAATTGCATTGTTACACTACCATCTTACTCTTCGCTTAACCTCTAGGTCTCTTTTAGCATCGGATAATGTATATGTCTTGCTCTACATGATGTGTTCAATTACCATACATTTGGTCTTAAGATGATGCTAATTATACAGCCTCAACAACATTCTTAATATCATACCAGGGTCGCTCAATGACACGGCATTGGAATTAATCCATTTTACATCAGTTTTTTGTTGACGTATAGGTTTTAAAATGTAAATGTGTGAACTTGGATATACCTCTTGAATGAGATACAGATCAAGATTGCCTCAACCCATCAAGTAAATTGTAGATTTCCTCCAGCTAATGAATGACTAACTTTAAAACTACATACACTAAGAAACTACATACATTAAGCATTCACTAACCCCAACCATGCCTTTAAACTAGAATGGTCCTCTGGAGACATTTTCTGAGGTGGTGTCCTAAATGACCTGCTTACTTGCTGCTGCTGGCCATGTGTGCTTGCATCCAGAATGTGCAAAAATCTGAAAGATAATGCAACCTGGTATCACCCAGCTGCAAAGCGACAGACTGACACACTGCAAATATTTCGAGCTCAGACGTCTATTGCACAGCTCCGTCTGTGGTTTTACAAGCCACAAGCGCTGGATATCTTGTCTTCTCATTTTGTTCATCCGTATCCTCTTTCTTCTGAATCATCATCACCATCATGACAGCTGTGTAATTAAAGTTGTCTAGACACAAATGCTCATCAAGGTTGCATCACACGTAGGACATAATCAGCTTTTTTCTTTTTCTTTCCGTTTTTGCTTTCTTTTTTTTCTTTCTTTTTTTTTTTTTACATAAGCTAGATCCCTGAAGGCAACGGTCTACAGAAAGCATTGTAGCATTCCCTGTCTGCCCATTCCTTAACATGGGAATTCCCTTTTTTTCTGTTAGGAACATTAGCTGCTTTCATCCCTGTGGTGTTTGCCACTCCCTGCTCTTGTCGCTTTTAGACACGTGTTGGTTGTGTGCTAATTTATTGAAACCCTTCTTAGTGAAAATAGCCTCTTAACTCAAGCATCCAGCAGCATTTCATCTGAGCTCTTTGTGAACATCTCTTCAGTAAATTATGTCCCATTGGTAGCTTTTATGTGGAGATTACCTTTAATCTTCCTTGTAATTTGTTTACATGAAGATGTCTACTTTTCCAGATGATGTAGATTCTGTAATAACATATTTTCTTCAATATTTATTTATAATAATGTTTCCTGGAATACTAGCACAGATTTTTTTTTCTTTTCTGAAGCAGCAGAAGGATCAATTTTCTTGTTCCAGCACCCCCATCTGGTGGCAATAAAATTGCTTTATGGTTTAGGTTTCTTTTCAGACATTGTTTATTCTAATGGTGTACTTTTAAGTCTGTTCAGGACAGATGCTAGTATAAACCAGAACAGCTGGATGTTGTTTCTGAAATGCTTTGCGACGGTTTTGTTCTCTGAGCCCTGTGCGGTATTCATTCCTCTTTCTGTCCTAAATGCTGGATAACAGAGACACGCGTCGATAGTGACACTTGTGCTGTCCTCACTATTGCATCCTCGCCTTTTACTTGACCGTCGGCCTCTATCTCTAAAAGTCTGTTGCTATGACGACACTGTCTGGCTGGCGAGATGGCAGTATTCGCTGCGTGAGGCAGTCAGACAGCTGTCCCTGCTGAATCCTCTTATCACCAACAGGGGAGGCAGAGCAGGGATGAAAAATTTAACAACAGACTATGCAGGAAATAAGAGAGCTGCAGCGTATGCGATTCAGAGCTTATGTGCCGTTTTAAGACGAAGAAGAAAAAAACAACATAGCAATTGTCAGTGATTTCCGATGTCAACCAAATGTCAGCTTCTTATGCTACTGTGTTGTAAGACATTTGCTAAAATGAGGTGTTACTTACTCTTGCAGAGATCTCAAAGCTGGAAACATTCTCCTTGGAGATGATGGTTCTGTGCAAATTGCAGGTATTTTTTGTCAACAAAACATTTTTCATCTGCCTCCACTTGTAACACATCAGTTATAAAGAAACTCTTTATCTTCCTCCAGATGCTTTTGGCATCTTTAACAAATATTTACAGACATAGAAAAGTTATCTGTCTTGACAATATTACTATTTCCTGCTTACTTGGGATTCTTCATTAATATTATTATTATTATTATTATTATTTTTGTTTCCTATCTCTGTAGACTTTGGCGTCAGTGCCTTTCTAGCTACAGGTGGTGACATGACCCGAAACAAAGTGCGCAAGACGTTTGTGGGAACGCCGTGCTGGATGGCCCCAGAGGTTATGGAGCAGGTCAGTACTATTTAGAATAAAAACGGGTAGTAAACAGAAAACTGTTCTTCAGGAAGTAAAGCAATCTGTGACAAAGCAACCATTTAGTAAGTATTGAATAACCTTAATGCAGTCTTTCCTTTTCGCAGAATTTATCACACCAAAGACTATTATTTGTGAATTGTCTGCAGTTTAAAGCTAAAGAATAACTTTTGACTATTTTGACATTGTGAAATGTACAAAATCTCAAACCTTTATTTGCAAAAGAAAATTGTAAACACAATTTTTAATAATTGTATCATTTAAATATGAAGGTAATTTTGAATTTGAATTGAAACAACACTATAACAATAGTTGGTAAATGTTCTGGGAGCAGAAGAGACTGGTTCCTGAAGTTTTTAGCAGGGAACGTTACATTTGGGTTTCTGGCTCATCAACAATCCTGAATCTTAATTGATGATTTCACATTGTTCCATATCTTTTTGTTGTTGTTGAGAAGTGTGAACTGCAGGAAGACTCTGCTGCTACAAAGCCCAGTATTGCTGTTTAGCATAATCTTTCTAGGCTCCTAAAATCTGAATATAATATGTATGCGTAAAAGTGCCACTGCAACTTGTATGCATCCCGGCTCTAAAACACTTGAATCATCAGCATGTCGTGCAACTCTGCAGAGGCCTGATAAATCATTTTATCAAGGTAAGTTGGAGAAATGGATGCATCTAAAACTTGAAGAATATCAACTCTCAAGAACTGGACTTGGCTATTTCTGCCTTAGGCACTAATGCACCTCATGCTGTCACAGATGCAGGGTTTTGAACTCTGTGCTCCTAACAGGTTTGAAGAGTATGGTGACATCTGCCATTTTTCTGTCTGATCTAAAATTGAGCTATGGCTCGGAGAATGCAGTGGAAGCATCTTCTTCTTCTTCTTCCATGCCAGAACCTTATTTTGAATTTACGGATTACTCAGTAAAATAGGTTCACAAACGTCATTGACTTGTGGAGATGTTCCTGAACCTACACAGCAACTTCTGCAGCAGAATTAAACCAGTTTTTTAATGTGGTCCTGCCTCTGAATCTAACAATCAAAGACTGCCATTAAATATCAACTTTTGGTCTGGCTCTTTTCCCTGATTTTTCAGATTCTTGAAATCTGGTTATGGTACTGTGAACTGCAGATGATGGGGATATTTAAAGTCTTCCCTAGTATTTTATTGAGAAACATCACTCTGAAATCATCTCACCTTAATTTTTAATGCATTTTTTCCTGACTTGTGAACCTCTTCCCAAGTAAGATCGTTTTGCACGTGTAGCTATAGACGTAGGAACCGGGTCGGAATGCGTCCCATCCAAGAACTTCACCGCAGTGGGGAAAAATACTTGATTTTGAAATCTTCGACTCTTGTGCTTTTATTTTGAAGGTGCAACACAGCATCATGTCGGAGCCCTTTTGTGAAGGCTCTGAATGTTTTGAATGAGGTAAAACTTGTCTGTCGGAAATTTCACCAAATTTGACTTGTTTACAACTCCTAGTTTACTTTCTTGTATAGAAACCAAAATCATTTTGGCTCACTCATCTTAATCCTGCGAGGGTAGAGCAATGTCAGTGCAAGCAATGGCTAAACAACACAAGGGCAACACCTGATCATCCTCGACTATTTATCAAGATGTATGACTATTATATTAGATATAATACCTAATAATGTCTAATCAGGAGAATGATGGAGCACAGAGTAGGGATGCAATTGAAGAAAAGTAATGTGGAGACACTGAGGTGAGCTCTTAAATTAGATGAGTGAAATATGTATTAACCTCTTATTACTTTTTAAATATTATTTTATCACGAGAATGACTGGTTCACAGAAGAGATAAGAGAACCAGGTGGAGCTTCAGGGTGTGAGACAAGGTACGAAAATCATACTTAACGTAATAGACCCAGAAAGGAGCGCAGGTGAGGACTCACATCGGGTTTATTTATTTATTCATTTATTTATTTATTTTAACCACCTTTATACTCTGGACCTGTACCTTAGATATCCATCTGTGAAGCCATTGTGTATGTCTAGGAGCAGCAGTACAGCAGCAGTAGTAAGGAGACAAGAAAAGGAGCAGAAGGTACAGGGCTTGAGGTGAGGTCTTAAAATAATGAGTGAAAACACTTAATGTATGGTTAAGTTATGCTATAAGAAGAGTAGGCAGCACAGAGATGTATAATGCTAATCAGTTATTAAAAATTCTCATTCTGTATGATTAAAAAAAATCTTTCTTTTAGCTTTAGTAAGTCGCAAGCTGGTACCTTACATTGCACTATGTAATGTGTTTACAAATACATTAATGTCATTCAGGAACATCAGGGGCTTCAGTCAGGAAGTCAAAGTGAGGGAGAGACAGGAGCAGAGCAGGAGGTAAGAGCGAGATCAACACAGAGCAGTGAATATTTAAGGCAGCAGTGTAAAAAGATCTTGGCTCTTTTGGCTCAGAGATTTTCAGCCTTTTGTGCCACAGTTTATGTTGGCAAATTATTGAATGCTGAAAAGTGAGACAGCACACTGAATTCCCAGTGAGACGCTAAGCTTGACTGTTTAGGTGTGAAAGATGTCATTTATTTATTTTTTGTTGCCAAACTGGCACCGATCTCAAGAGTTGTTGGAGAAGAGAAAAGCTTCTTTTTTTAACACTTTCTCATTGGTGAAACTGCTGTTTTGAGTTTAAGGCTGCATTAATAACAGCCATGTTTAGTGAGCTTTAATTGAACTCTGGTTGTTTGTCTAGGCAACTGGTTCATTCTGGGAAGTGTGAATACACAATCAAACTGATGCAGACCAAAACCAAAATAAATCTACTTTTTCTAAAAAAAACAAAAAAAAAAAACATCAACCTTAGTCTCAGTTTTAGTGAAATCTGGTGCAGTTAGAATGCATATGTGGATCCCAAAAATGCCGGAGACTCCTTCTCAAGTGAGCTATAGTGCCCACATTCCGGGTAAATACAACCTAAACAAAGGCAAGAATCTAATGCTAGTGGGAAAAATAGGTTGGGTTCTTTTGCCAAAGAGAAGCCCTAAAATCTGTCATCATGCCATCTGTGAATAAGGAAGTTGTGCTCATGACTTCTTCAGAGGTTTAGTGTCATTTCCTTAAGGAGTTGTTGGTGCAGCACCACCACAAGCAAAGGGGTGAACAAATTTTTCAAAGGGCTTGAACTGTTTGACACAGCAACCTGAAAAAAAGTCACAGCGGACTGTGAAAAAGGTTTACAACAATCAGTAAGTCATATTGGTTCACGAGAACCAAAAAACAACATATATACAGCAAAAAACTTCAGTTATTATTCTTTATGTTGTGTTACTGTCTGTGTCATTTCATTCAAAGAAATTGCGATCTGAGCATCAGCAGTTAGACAGTAAGTCTATTTGGGGATCAATTGGCAGTGCCAGCTTCCTTCACTAGGGGGATTTCATGCTCTCTATTCATCGCATTAAACTGCTTCAAGAAGTAATTTCTCATTATTTTGTCTCTTCTATTTTCAAGGGTGTATCAAGAGCACTTTTTGTCACCAGCACAGAGGGTATAGTGAACCTTCATACCACTCAAAATAGTGGCTTTATGTTCAGTTAGAAGACACGTGTCTCTCTCCTCCTTTTGTTGTTTTACTTTTACTGCAGAGTACTACACATTTTTTTCAGTTACAGTTTTACTAAGTACTTCATTTGCTTTCTCAGGTCAGGGGATATGATTTCAAAGCCGACATTTGGAGTTTCGGGATCACAGCTATTGAGCTCGCCACTGGAGCAGCACCTTATCATAAATACCCACCAATGAAGGTAAGAACACTGCTGGGATGTCTGTTTATAGAAAAAAAAAGTTAAATAAAGAGACGAATATTGGTTGTTAAAAACATTTCTGGTGTGTTCAGGTCTTGATGCTGACACTGCAGAATGACCCACCGTCTCTGGAAACTGGTGTGACAGATAAGGAGATGTTGAAGAAATACGGCAAATCTTTCAGAAAGATGATCTCCCAGTGTCTACAGAAGGAACCAGAGAAACGGTGTGTTGCCTTGTGAGGAAGTTGTACAACACACACTTCTTCAGAGAAGCTTTCAGTCCACATCCATCTGTTTTTGCAGTATTCTAGTTGGCTCATTTATCAAGCTGAATGTGGTACTTGGTTAACAGTGGATTTACTCTGACTTGTACATAATTGTCATTTTCTTACGTTTGAATTTGCTGGTTTTATATTTCATAGTATTTTACAGAGCTGTCCGTAGGTCTTTATTCTTATATATGGTGTTTTTCAGGCCAACGTCATCAGAGCTGTTGAAGCATAAATTCTTTCAAAAAGCAAAAGTAAGTGTTTATTTTTTTTAAACTCCAAGTAAAAGCAGGGAACCTGTACTTTGTTGGGAACATTCAAATCTTTAAAGTAAGATTAAGGAAGTTGGTTCTTACAATATGGTTTCTTCTTTTTTTTATTTTTTTAAATTATTTTATTCTGCATCGTTTTACTGAAATTTCAGGCCTTTTAAAGACATCCCAGTCTAGAAACAAGAAATTCGTTGACTAGTTTTGCTGCATCAACTTGCATTCACCTATTTCTAATTTTGGCTGTGTTGCCCTACATCAGGGGTGGGCAATTCTGGTCCTGGAGGGCCCGTGTCCTGCAACTCTTAGACGTCTCCCTGGTCCAACACACTTGAATCCAACAGCTGAATCACCTCCTAAGTGCAGTCAGGTTCTCCAGAGTCCTGCTAATGACCTCATTATTTGACTCTGGTGTGTTGAAGTTGACCAGCCGTCGAGGCCTGGAGTTGACCACCCCTGCTCTAGATGCATGTTTTTAATGAGAGCATTTCTTCTTTTGGGATTATTTCAGATGGAAGAAAACAAATGTGATTCTTGTCTCCATAACTGTGAGAAGTTCATTTGCATAACAAAAAAAAAATCAGTCCCAATACAACCTGGGGGACTTTGTTAGATACAATTCTCGGCTGAAGAATCTTGTGTGAACAGTAGATGTCAGGCTTTGTCATTCATTTTGTTAAAGCAAATGGCAATTCTCTCTCCTTTCAGACCCATGAGTACTTGCACGAGAAGTTGATCCTAAGGGCTCCTACAATAACAGAGCGATCTAAAAGGGTAAGTAAGTCATATCAATGGATTCGCTGCTTGCGCTTTATGAAATCATCAGAAGGCAAGCTCAGTTGCTCTCTCTCGTCAGGTACGACGAGTGCCTGGCTCCAGCGGCCGGCTCCATAAAACGGAGGACGGCGAATGGGAATGGAGCGACGACGAGCTCGACGAAGAAAGCGAGGAAGGCAAAGCAGCTGTCGCAGCTTTAAGAGTGAGCTAAACCCTCCCTCTCTGTCACAGGCACACATTGACACTTTTTGTTACTCCGCGTGCCGTGTCTCTTGATCGCTGTACTCTGATGAAGTTGTCGTCCTCGTGTCTGTGCAGTAGCGTGTTCGTCCATTGTCTCTCCACTGAGTCTCTCTGTATGTTGTCTTTGACACAAAGGAGCAGCAGGTGAAGCCTGTTAGCGCCCCGAGGCGACAAGTGCGCTTCGCCCACCCGCTCGAGCTGCCTACATTCAGGGTTGTTCACTTGTCACAGAAATACAGATGGCAATGCCCTAACAAGGAAGGACTCTCACATTTTGGCCCTCACAGCTAAGAAAGACAGGAAAGACAGTCGACTGCCATTAGTGTGAGAAAGCTGAGCAGGTGTCTTGATTCGCTCAGACTTTTTGTTGTCCATTTATGGTATTTTATTGGGCATTAAATCAACAGACCAGTACAAATAGCCCATAATTGCAAAGATGGCGAAAACTGATGTACGTTTTTCAAAAAGTTCCTCCCTCTGATAAAATCGTGTGCAACCAATTGCTTTCAAGTCGCCTAATTATTATCCACTTTTGTGTAGTTTAAACTTGGCATCAGTCACAGGCACACATTAACACTTGGTATAAGTATAAACTAGACCACCTCTGCTTAGGTGGTGGTCTAGACTACCAACATCTCTGGACTACCAACATCTCTGGTAGTCTAGAGGTTCACCCTCCAGCAGGACAGCAATCATTTGGAAGAACAATTATCCTCTATCTTGTGCTTGTTTGTAACCTAAAATTTGATTTAAAATGCATTGAATTTTGAGCTTTTATCATAACAAAATATAAAAGTACAAGGGTTGTTGATACGTTTACCAACCACTGCAGATTCCTACTGATTCTGTTACAAGCTAGATCCTTTGAAAAGTTGCAAGTTTTTAATGTATTGTCAAAATTTTGAACAACTGATGAAACTGTTTTACACAAAAGGCACCTTTCTCTGTGTGTGTGTGTGTGTGTGTGTGTGTGTGTGTGTGTGTGTGTGTGTGTGTGTGTGTGTGTGTGTGTGTGTGTGTGTTTTCTGGTTGTTTATATGTTTCCTAGTCCCTCCAAGTTAGCAGTTTAATAGAAAGCTTGTATTTGATTCTCTAAGTCTCAAGATGTTGAATTACTGTTGTGAAGTGGTTGTTTAGTTATGTGGCATTTATAAACAAAAGCAAAAGTAAATACTTAGCCATTGGTTCATCCCTGGATTGTGGGGGAAAAACTACTTCAACAAACAGATTGGACAGTGAATTTACTGCTGGTCATGCTGAAAATGTAGTTCTAGTTCTGTTCAACAAACACATTTCTTTTGGTTCTTCCAGAAATGCCAGCAGGCTCTGAACTCTTTACAATCAATCCTAGTAATAGATTGTAGGATAGATTAAACAGTTTGCCAGTGAGAGATTCCTGTCCTGGAAGCCATCTGTATTTCTACTTCTTTTTCTCTTCCATCACTGCCTAAATTTAATGAGAGCAGCAAATTACTTATCTTTACAGTGATCCTTGAGCAATACATTGACCTCTGACCAATTTATTCCCAATCAGTCTTTATTTGTGGTACCATGTTGGCACACTGGAATTTCTGCCATTTATTTTAAGTTTAATTTTAGATCTGCATCCTTTTACAGGTAGCAGTATTCCCAAAAGTCGAATCAGTTTGCCTTCATTTAGCCCACAGTGCTTTTTTACCTCCTGACTCCTTTCAGTTTGATTAACCTTTGAGGCACCTTTTAGTGATATTTGTTAATTTATTTCATGTCTTATTACTTTTGCTTTCTATGACTCAAAATTCTGTCACCTGTCAAACATATCTTGGCAATAGCCACATTCACTCCACTTTTTATATCAATGCCAAAACTTACAGTTTATGAAAAATATGTGGTTACATTGGGCGTCAATCGAAGTTTGCAAAAATGTTTATTTTCTGAGCCTCAAGGTGCCTCATAGGTTCAGCTGGACTTTTTTTTTCACCAGAAAATCAATTTGAATCTATATCCATCACTTTTTCGCTTCTTCGATCCCGCTTAACACTTCTGCTCTGCTTCTCCTACTAAATCTAATTGTGCAAGATGTGCCGTCACTCGTTTACAGTTGTAGTCATATGTTATGAATTGATTCCTCAGGAGAATATCTTGTTTAAAAACAACAACAAAAAAAGCATATTATAATGTGACAGGATGAACTCAGATTAGGTTAATTGGCATCAAAGAGATTAAAGATGATCTGGGTCACAGCAAATCCAAAACAGTAAGTCCTGGTGGACTCAAAATATTCACCCATCTGTCAAAAGAACTTATATATTATCCACTGATGCACCAACCGTGAGTTTAGAAGGTGACATTTTGGTGCTTCATAACACAGCCAGACCTTATCGGTGTCAGTAACTTGTAAATTAAATCCATATTTGGTTGATTTATTTGCATCATCTTTATTTCCCCTAATATCAAGTCAAAGTAAGTGTCATTCATTCATTTTTCACCACTGGCTCATTTTCAGACACTGATCCTGGTTTGGATTTTCAAGTAGAAAATAATAAGTAAAATAAGGTTGCCATGTTATTAGAAAGGATTTCAACTGTAAAATAAACTAATCCTTAAATTATTGGCAATAAAATCTCTGCAGTCTACAATAAATCTTCACTTGACTTCACTGTAGCTGGAAAACGGAACTGTAAGCCCAGTGGTCACATCCTGGAGGAAAGTAAACGAGTGATCCGTTTGAATGCGTTCCACTAGTTAGTGTTGCCGTTCTGAAAATCTGTCTCCATAAATTCCTTCTGACGTTTCTTCCATCTGTCATCAACAGTCACCAAGAGTGAAGGAAGGTCCCCAGAATTCAGAGGTAAGTTTCAAAAGATTTATTTGAGCTTTCATGGGAAAATGGAGGAAATCCTTACGTCTTATCTGCTAAAGTCGATATGTTTTGAGTCTGTGAAAAAAATGTTTTTGAGAGGCTCAACCAAATGAACCTCTTTCAGATTTTCCGGACTCCTGAGCCTTTAAGTAGTCACCTCCAGCCAATGCCTCCAGGTCAGGCTGAACTACCTCAGGCTGCAGGCCAACATTTACTGCAACCCACGCAAGTCAACACTCAACCCCCCGCCCAGGCTGCATCCCCCTCACCCAGTGTTCCTGCTCCTGCTGGTGTTCCCACTCAGGTCAGTCTCCCCCAACTCACCATTGTGAGTTTATTCTTTGCAACTTTATTTGTTTTTGTGCAGTTGAAACAAGATATTTACTCTGTGAGGACAAAAAAAGACATTTTATTATCACTGTCTGACAATAAATCAGAATTTCTTTTGAGTATTACCAGTTCATTTTAAATGAGACATTTTTATTTTTTTACTACTTTCTTTGAATTCACAATTTCACATTTACTTCTTACTAAATAGCCCTGCTTTCAATCAGTTTGACTTGGAGCAAACATTTGTCTTTCTTTCCAGAAGTTGGAATTTTGGTCCAGTCCTCCTTATTGACTTTGTCGCTATGCTTCCATCTATTTGTCTTGAGAATTTTGGGGAAACCTTTAAAAAGTCGCCAAAAAAAAAAAGTGAATTAGATGGGTTTCCATCTACTGGCTCAGTTTTACTCAAATTAATTTGTTTCAACAGATCCCGGCTGCCTCCGGAGATATCAACATTCCCATTAGTTTGGTATTAAGGTTAAGGTACATCTTTTAAATTCATTCTTGGGGCTTTATATCTAACATCTTGTGAATACTTTTTTTTTTCCACCTGATTTTTTTTTTTTAATCATTTGTTTCTCATCAGAAATTCAAAGAAGGAGCTGAATGACATCCGCTTTGAATTTATGCCGGGAAGAGGTAAGTGTGATTTATTTTTGCAAATGACTCAGAGAAGCTAGACTCCTTTCTGATTGTGTTTCCTTTATATTGTGAAAATAAATCTCCTTCTTTAGTCATGTCCCTGTTGACTCCCTCCTACGAGTGTCACAAGATGTTCCTCTCTGTGCTGCATCAATACCCTCACGCTAAGCAGTGTGGGGATTGCCTAATGTTATGGCTTTTTTTTTCCAGACACAGCAGATGGAGTGTCCCAGGAGCTGGTGTCAGCCGGTCTGGTGGACGGGAGGGACTTAGTAATAGGTGAGTTCAGCGAAATCTTCTGTCTTTGGTTATCAAATTAGCTTTTGACCTGCTTTAAACAAGGTTCATTTGTATGCTGTCACTAAGCCTTCTGCAGATAGAGCCATCACTTCTTTCAATTTTTTTTTAATTTATTTTACTTTTCTTGAATTATAACAGTGCAGACGTTGGTCTCTGATCCAGGAGTGTGGCAAAAGGCCACTTAACTGGTTCCTCTTCCTTTAGGCCTTTTCAGATCAAGGTTTTGAACTTGACCTGCAATCTAGAAAGATGTCAAATTTTGTAGAAAACTTAACGGATGTGTATAAGTAAAAACCAGCAAACCCTGAATAGCTTTGTTTTGTATGTGTAATGCACGTCCACCACAGCCAGGCTGCTTACACAGTCTTAAAGTATAGAATTTTATTCATTATTTCCACACTTTATTTTTTAAAAATGGCAGTAAAGCCATTCTACATCTACATTCTCTTCCAAGGTTATTTTATCCATTTCTTTATACTGAAAAGGAATTTCTCTTTCAGTTGCTGCAAATTTGCAGAAGATAGTCGATGAGCCTCAAGCCCATAAAAATGTAACATTCAAACTGGTGAGTGAAACCTTTTTCCCATGTGGGTCATATTATTAATTTCAATATTACAGTAAAGGTACTTTATTCATCAAAAAAGGAGAATTCTTTTCCTCTCAGATCTTCCAAGATTAGGAGTTTAAACCTCCTGCTTTGTGACGAACTTTACTGCTACTAAAACCTCATCAATATATTTTGAAACATAGTGGGAATATTACAAATCTTCCCTCTGAATTTTTTTCTTCCAAGGAGCACACACATGGACTTATTAAAACTGAAATAATCCAACTTGGTGAATATTTCCTGACTGATTTTGTTCTCTTCACAGGCTTCTGGAGTGGAGGAATCTGAAATACCAGATGACAACAAACTGATGGGCTTTGCTCAGCTCAGCATTAGTTAAACTGTTGTTCTACCTGGAACCGTGACTTGCCTAAAAAATGTGAAAATTAAAAAAAAATAGTTTAATGCATTCTTTTTTCCTCTTTCCATGGCTGTAAAGAAACCACTACTGCCAAAGAAAATAGTACCATTTTGCTACCCATAGGATTATACAATACCACCTTGTTGAATTAGGTGGTCAGCCGTAGTATCAGAACGTACAGTGTGAGAATCGCTCAAAGTTTACAGTGTATATTAGAAGGATTCGAGCATTTACAAGACAAATGTTTTCATCTAACATTCTGGTTCCTTCGTCCTGTTGTTCTCTCGTTAATATGTGACGCATTTGCACAATCTGATCCAACACCCTCAAATCCCGATGATCCTGATTAAGTGTAACAATGCCTTATAATCATAAAAACTACTGAATGCACGTTTTGGAGACGCCTCCTCTTCCCCCCATTGTGTTGTTTGAAATGCACAAATGTGGCTTCAAGTGCTGATGCCAAACTTTTTACCTTTCTTTTTTTTATGAGTGCTGATGAGATGGAAAATAAAATAATGCCAAAATATGATTTTATTTTTTCAGTCTTTAATTTGGATTACTGATTATAGCACCATTGTCTTTTGTTGATTCTTAGCCCTAAATTCTCTCTCTTCTTAATAGTATAAAATTATGGTGTCATTTTTCAAAAACAGGTGATATGGGAACAACTTTGGGCCTAGCATATTTTGAACATGTAATTCTAACTTTGTAGCTATGTGAAATAATGTTCCATATATTTTTGGCATAAATTTCTTTATTTTATTGCATTATGTTTGTTTAAAACTCACATCCCATCTGTATGAACTGTTTGAGTTACAAATGTAAGCGTTGCTGCCGCAGTTGCGCCTCAAACTGATTGAAAAGTGATCAATCAAAATAGCCAAAAAGGAAATATTTCATTAGCTTAACTCTCTAGCTAACTATTTTTGCTTCTGCATTCCTATTATCAGTGTAAGGAGTAAATTAACAAATATTTCGCTGCAAGAATTTTTATTTATTTATGCAAAATTGATCCTCAGAAGTTGCAAATGATGAGTGACATTTAATTTCTGCAATGCTTACTTCCTGTAGAATTAGAATGCAAAGTATTTTCTTTGGAGCCCTTTCCAAAGCGACATACAACGGTTGCGGCTTTGCTACTCTGAAAACACCGGCGTAAGTTCAAAAGCGGGTATACTTTTGAGAAACCGACTTTAGATTGTGCAGATTAAGGTTTGAAATTATTTTAAGTAGACCAAGACGCTTGTTCTTGATAAGAAATGAGGCAGCCATGTCACGAGAGCTCTGGAAGTATATATAACTGCTACTATTTACATTTTAAAAATAACGGCACATCAAAAATTATTTATGCAGTTCATCTCATTTTCATGCTATATATGAAAATGACAAAGATTCATAGTTGAGAAAGTTACCTCCACAGTTAAAGCGTATGCAGAACTCTGGGGATTTTCAATGCAGCAAAACAACCCGGTTCTGTTTGCAATTTCAGCTCAACAGGCTCATGCAATGGGTAATGTGCAGTTTTAATGTTTATTTCTCAGGAACTTTGTTTCACAGTGTTACAAAACTGGATTTAAAGGTATAAAATATTTTTGTCCTAAACATGTGCCCATAAGGAGGACTTATTTCTTCAAAGTTCAAAGTGCTGTTATTTTGTTTTAAATATATATATATCAAACACGTATGAGCGCATTTTTTGACTGTTTTAAGCAATGGACTTTATACATCAGATTAACTTAAACTGTGTATAATAATTGAAGGCTCTATGGTTTACATGAATCTTGATGAACTCTTGATACTTTACTTAGTTATTTAATTATTAAGGTCACTGGATATATAAAAATGCAAATTCTTAACTAACATACAAGTGTTTGTTTAAAATGAAACACTGCTGAGTTAGTGATGGTTCTTGCACAAATGGCAGCCTTGGGCAATCTGCCTCTTTTCCAATCAATTGAAATGAAAGCATCCATCATCAGTCTTAGTGCAGGATATAAGATGGATCAAGAACAAAACCCAGTACTACTATCCTCAGCATCAATGGGGGCCAACCAACTTCACATTGACTTAATATGTATAAAAGCAATGGAAAACTTGTTTAGGGTGCAACTGACAGATAAGTTATGTTTTTTTCACATATTTTTTATCTGATGCCCCCTTTCTATTGCTCCCATGGGCAACTGCCCATATGGCCCAAATTAAAGATACAAATTTACACTGACTCTTCTGTTTTGACTTTTACGCATTTAAATGATGTGATTTATCCTTCTGATATTTAAAACTGTGCTCTGAAAAACTCCAGTTTATTCAGACTATCACCAGAAAGAAAAAAGAATCCAAAAAGCCTTCTTGACATTATATTTGTTTTGTTCTACTTAGTTGGAAGTAAAAGTGCAGCAGCTGAACTTTTCTCACTGTCTGGTATTAGTTTTTTAATTTAACATTTAATTTAACAGGGCTGAAAATAAGTACTTGACTTAAACCTGAGGATGTAAATAATGTCATTTGGTTTTTATTTTGATGCCGTTTCACTCTGCCTTGTGTTTCTGTCTCACGACATGATTGTAGGTTCCTCAAAATGTGGCGATTGGTTCTTTGAAGGCCTTTGATGTCAGCAACAATTTGTCAAGTTGTGATGTTTTCTCATAATTTCGAGTTGGAAAAATGTTAATGTCCATGAAGATTTTGAACATAAGTTCTAAATCACTTTGAGTTTCCAAAATCTTAAAGAATTGTCAATGTCGCTCATTAAACCCCAGGTGGGGGCCGTTTACAGTCACTCTCACATGCTTTCTCATTTTTGTTTCTTACAGCTGAAATAAATAAAAACTTAATTGTAAACAGTTGGAAAAGCCCTTTTTTTTGCAAATTTTTGCATCATTGACCCAGTCTGAGGAACTTGTGTATTGCATATAAAACAGTTAGGACTCTAGTGCGATTTATCTATTTAATTAGATGATAATGTATTGTCACAACTCTCCAGATGCCATTTTTGGTTGCCGTCAAAAAAAAAAAACAAGAGAAAAGCTTTGTATTTTGCCTGTGAAGATGTAAACCTATGTGCAAGCCTTAAATCACAAATGACCAAGTGTATTTTTTTTAATCTTTATTTTCTATTTTTTTGGAGGGATTTAGGAGGTAATTTTGATTTATGTGTACGTCCTAGTCCACATAAAAATTCCTGCAAGAAACTTGCGCAGGTGAAGCAACAAAAAGCAGTGATCCTGTCTTTCATCACTTTCTGATGGTCTCAGATTGAGCCCTGCTAAAGGTGGTCAGGACTTTCATGATGGAGCCTTATGAGATTGTGTTGGTGTGTGTGTTCTGTGTAGACCGAGTCTGGCATCAAATGGAGATGATCTTCTGGTTTTGTTCTTTTCTCGATCTTCTGTCCTTTTTTCCACATCGTCTAACAAAACTGTAGCAACTGAACTGGTAAAAGAGTAAACAATGTTTGTCTGGGACTTAATTGAGGTCGTTATATGATTTGCTTTCCTGTTTATGTTCAGTATTTCCATTTCTTTTTGATTATTTTGGAGTTCAGGCATGTTTCTCTTATTTTTATTCATTAAAATAATTAGTACATCTGCATCTTTGACTTTTGTCTGTTTTTTTAAATTATTTTTTAAGACTGGTGCTGATGCTGCATTGCAGTTGCCTGGGAAGTAGGAACTCTGCTCAGACCGAAGGTAACGGCGTTCTAGTTAAAAAAAATCAGGATTGCAACACGGCGACGCCCATTGATATTCTTTACAGTACCTCTTACAAATTTTTTTTAGCTCTGACACCATTTTTAATTTGTTCGGCTTAGAGTTTTAGGGACTACATGTAACACTGATTTAAGATGGACTCTCTTGTGTATCTTTTAAAATAAATAGGACTTCATCACATCTTGCAACTGTTGACGTAATGAACGGCCATATTGGAATTTGCCCCAGATTCTCAGTGGGCACATTTTATTAGGGCTTTCCAGTTGAATTGTTTTGACTGGAAAGTTGAAATTTCCTAGTTCCAAGCACAAATTGAACACAGCATTAAACTGAATCTAAAGACAGTCCCTTAAAAAAGTTTTTGCGTCTCTGACTTTTTTACATTTTCTCACAATATTTATGTTTTTATTGGGATTTTAGGAAGTAGGCCACAGTTATTTAACGGAAGAAAAGGTTTTTAGGCATTTTTATAGTGAATCCTTCTGTATTAAAGCATGGTGAGGCTGGCACAAGACAACCAAGATAAATATTACAGTTTATGAACTCTTGACAGTGTCTTCAGTGCAACGTTGGTCCTCCAGTGGTCCACTTATTCTATGTCTACAAAAAAAAAAAACAGGAAAGGAGCACATGCCATAAAGTTGGTCTTTAATGTATCTATTGCATTACCTAAAAAATGTTTTAGTTGATGTATTCAGCTTACCCGATCACAGTGACCTCCTGAAATTCAACATTGAGTGTTTCGGGCAGCAGCAAGCAGAAACCGCCAGCAGCCAATGGGATAATGCCGTACACCACCATGGGAACACTATAATGGTAGACCTCCAGGAGCCTGACCAGTGGTGAGAGTATGCCAGCCACACGAGCACACATGGCGTTGAAGCCGACACCGCTGTGTCTGCAAAAAAACAAAAAGAACAATTGGACCAAATCAAAGCTGTTTACAGCTCTGCATCATTAAGCTCCACATGTTGACAGATGTTCAGAATAATTGTTCTGCGGAACATTTGCATAAAATAATTCTACTGATATTTAGGTGGTTAAGACAACTACTGAAACCATTCTTGCTTTATTGGTTTTTAGAATGAGTTATGAGTTATTGCTTTAATTGGTTGAGCTCTGAGAACGAAAAGTACCTTTAAGGTCACAGCGCCCTGGCAGCACGGCTGTCTAAATATTTATGACTGAAAACATTTCCTTGATGTTATCAAAGCAATAGATAAAGCATAAAAAGTGTCTTCCTGTGTATACCTGGCCTTTAATTGCCTTACTTATTTTAATTGCCTCTCTCAAACTATAATATAGAAGAAATACATTTCGAGCACCACAGCTACATTGCTGTAGTGGCTATACACGTATGGAAAATTGAGACTTTCGTCTGCTTCCATTCACTGCTGCTATGTTTTATGCTAACGCTGCATGTCTCCCTCACAAAGTAATCAGAGGAATTAGCTAATTGAAGAGGTGGGGGAGGCCTATGGGTTTGTGTATTAGAGTGACAGTTCTGGTACAAAAAATAAATAAATCAAAAAATACTAATAATAATTTTGACATCTCCCTAAATATTCCTGAAATTTTATTTTATTGAATTGCAACTGTGGCAAATTATTTTGCTTCTCCATCTTCATGATGGCATTAGAAACGGAGGCCCAAATAGGCTGAAAGATATGCTTCATCACTGTCCTGATTATTATAGATTGTGGAGCAAAGGCAGAAGAGAGAAAGTTACCTTAAATCTGTAGGGTATATTTCAGCTGTGTAGACATGGGCCGTGCTACATGCAGCCGTAGAAGCAAACTTTCCCAGCATTGCTATGACAGTCACCACCACTGGAAGATCTGATTGGTACAAGATACAAAACATAGAGGTGCAAAACTGTTTCACACTTTACAGCAACAACAAATTATATACATAGACATAACTTTAAAGCTACCTTTTGGGACAACAGTGGCCACCAAACAAGAAACACCACCAAAGAACAGGAAACCTGCTTCGCATATTCTCCTCCCAAAGCGCTGAATCAGAGTCAAGCCGGCCAAGTTGGCAGGAATCTCAATGAAGCCGAAGATGAGCTGCGTGAGGTAGATGTTTAGGCCGAAACTTCCGATATTTAGGCTCAGTCCGTAAAACAGAAAAGTCGCCGCAAACCTGGAATCAGATGCATTTAGTTTTCATATCTGCTTGGTAGCGATTACAGATATGAACCATTTTAAAATGGGGCACACCAGTTAAGGGCCATGATTACGGTATTCTTTCTTAAGTAGGCTATTCGGAAAATGTCCACCATGTTCTTTCTGTTCGGAGAAAGCTCCACGTTCATCTAAAAAAAAATGAAAAAAGAGTTGGTGGAAATTGTTCAAGACTTTCTAAATCTGGTTTTGTCAAAAGTCTAACTGTGGACGAAGACCTTATCAAGCAGATCCGCTGCTACGTTTCTCTTGTTAGCTTTGGCGGCCCGTTGGAGCTGCTTCAGAGCCGCCTCCTTCTTGCCCTGAGACACAAGCCATCGGGCTGACTCTGGAAGAAAACTGGGAGAAAGAAAACATTTGTTCAGTTTGAACCCTAAATTTCCTTGATTTGAATTTTATGGTGTAAAATCTGTTTTTTAGGAGTAATATACCATCTGCTCACCATAACATGGTCACCAGGACAATGGCAAGAGGGCAAAAGAGCACCAGTTGCATGATCTTCCAGTTTGTTATTAAATAAGCAATCCCAGACAAAATGATCTGTCCGACTGAAAAGAAGCTCATGATGGACATCGTGCAGAGAGCCGATTTTGAAGGATCTGTCCATTCCACCACTGGAAAGTGGTAAAATAGACTTGATGTTACATTTTTAAGTCTCAGAAGTTTGATACTTTAAAAAACAAAAAAACCTCATCAATTTTGCTGCTTGTGATATTAGAGCACAGAACAATGCTCTTGAACACAAAGGAGAAACAAAACGATGAACCTACCCATCACAAATGTGGTCATGATAACGACACCAGTTCCACATAAAAATTTGAGAGCCATGTAAACGTAGACGTTTGGTGAGAAGGCCGTGCTGACGCCGAACAGCAGCAGGATGAAAACGGAAAGAAGGATCCCGGATCTTCTGCCAAACCTAAGGAGAGGAACGGTAAATTTGAACACTTTCTAAATTAGCTAGGTTGTGCTCTATACTTTCTAATATGACAAATGCAATACATTCATTATTTTGCCAGAATTATCTTCAAGTGATTTAGAAGAATGTATTTTGGCTGTTTCACAGTGCTCTGCAAGTTTGTTTCAGGTTTGTGAAGAGTAAAAATCGGATACTGCTGCTTCAAATTTTGTTCAGATCTTGAAGATGCGCAGCTGACTAGAATCAAAGCACTCAGTTCAGAAAACAATAAACTGAGAGGCAGGTAAACTGTAATTCGATACGGACTCAAATCCACGTCTGAATCGAGACACAATCATGACAATTTCAAATTGGTAATTGGTAAAGATAATGTTACATGTGATTTCTGGAATGCAGAAATGCTGAAGAAACTGTCCAGAGAAACAGTCTGAAAGACAAGTATTCAATGTAAGTCAAACAAATTTAAGTTGTGTATCTCTTTTTCAGATGGCAACCTGGCTTTAAAAACAACAAATGCGGCATAGCTTTGAAGGACATGGACTTGATGCGGTCTTCAGCATGAACTGCAATGGTGTTATTATTAAATACCCACTGAAGACCTTTGCTCATCTTATCTAATCTGAGATTAGTTCTGAGGTTCAGATACTTGTTTTTCTCAGGTAATATATTGTCTGCGTATTACAACTCTGTAGAAACAACCTTTTCATTTTTAGCTCGTGTTCATTAATCAGAACCTTGTTTGAGATTTTTAAAGAACGCAACATAATTTGGTTTGGATGTGGAGTGATGTTAAATTTGTAAAGCCTGGCAACAGATCTGCTGATGTTTAAAGGAAAAGTAATACCTGTCTGAAATCGCCCCGAACGTCAGCGAACCGACCAGAACACCAGCCATGTAGATGGACTGTGATGCCTCAATTAAACCCCTTTTGTCACAAACCAGATTAAACTGCAGAAAGAAGCAACTGTTACAGAGTCAATATAAAGACAGACATGAATATAAACATGAATAACCTGCAAAGTATGCAAGAGAAACATAGATATAATTTTGAAGCCAGATATTTGAATAAACCACGAAAAAAACCCACATAATCAATCGCCTTTAACTTCCTTTTTTGTCTCACTGTATCTTCAGTAATTAAGGTTTCCTTCCTACGTGTATCTTTCTTCAATGAAATGGGGTCTTTTGACTGCAAACTAGGACTTGTAAAGTCCAAACATTTTGGCCCGTGAGCCAAAATTGTCAGGTTGAATATACTCACAGGACACCTGCATATAAGAAAACCAAACATGCCTTATGTCATTGTCTGATTTTTGTAGAAAAAAAAATATTAATAAAACAAATTTGAAAATCATTTTGTCTACTCACTAAAAAGGTCCAAGTGCATGATTTTTCTGGAAGTTGATGCCCTCATTTTACAAAACAAGTTCCAAAACCAAAATAAGTTAATCTCTTAGATCTAACCTTTGAAAATCCCAGCTGACGTAATAAAAGACATTTAAACTACAAATTTAAATAACTGGCTTTAACTACACATTGTTATTTTATTTTGATTTTTTTTTTTTTTTTACCTCTGTCACAATGTTAGAAACACCAGGTTGGACCTCGTAGTCCCAGCCACTGATGCATCCTGTCGTCCCGTTAAGACCATACTTTTCAATCGTTTCCAAATCCAGATCCACAGGGGTGAACATTTTGCAACTTTCAAATCTTCCGTTCTCATCCACGGGGATGGTGAGATTCCTCTGCCTCTCTTTGGTTAGGTTTGGTCCACGCTCCAAAATCCAGTCAGTGTTACAGTGATGTGGGAAACTCATTCCAGTAAACACCTGGCTTGTCACGTCGAAAGCTGGGAAAATGCTGGGTATGCACAACGCAACGAGCAAGCTTTTCTGGAACAAACCGAACGCCCCGACCTCCTTCAGGACGTCTCCAAAGCTGCTCATCCTGGCATGTGGCTCATCCATTAGCAGGTTGAGGATCTGAAGGAGTAGAGACACTACAGCCACTATTAAGCACTTTTAATAATTAACCAAGCACAGCTAAGATAAGCTCAAAAAAAGTCATGGTATGTCCTCAGTTCTTATTACTTCATGATTGCTCCAAGGACAATAAAATGCAACACAGCCAGACTTTTAGAATGGTTGATAACACTGATAACATTGATAAGTGTTATAGAAATAACTCTTCTGTAAACAATGCAAGTGATGAGCCCAACAGAATGAAGTTAAACAGATCATAAACTGCATTTAGTGTGAGATGATCTTGTCCAGAATTAATAAACTATAGATGTAGCGGATTTTAAATATAGCCGAGCTGAAGTACTTTTGTTGCTAAAACGAGAACAAATAAGCCATAAAAAACAATATTTTATATCACATTCAACTTCCACTTAAAGGCAACCAATAAAAAACACAAAGGTTAATATTTATTGAGGCTCTACCCAAATGGAAACAAAAAAGGGAGACTGCGATGGTAAGGAATTTTGAAAGTCTTGGGAAGCCTAGCATTGGTTTCCTAAGTTTATTAAATGTACAAATGTGGAAAAGTTTGGATTTTTGTCAACAGAAAACCATTAAATTAAAATCAAATGAATAAACTATTAAACACATTTTTAAAAGATAAAGCTGCCTAGAATGCTGTGCAACAGTCATTAAACGAGAACACACCACATTAAACATGCTTAAAAAGTTCCTCCTAAAATGTTTTTTTGAGTTAGATCTGTTACAAATGTTAATAAACGATTAAGAAACACAACAAATTAGAGTTTATATTCAAATTTATAGTTTCTCCTCCATCCATTCATCGCAGTGTAGGCTCCCCTCTGGTGTATTTGTGGATTTTCTATTTCAAAAACACAACAAGCGACACGCGTATTAATCACGGTGCAATGCAGTGAAAATAACACACATTGCTATTAGTCACAGTGCTCAGCTTACTTCAGTTCAATGTGGTCTTGGAGTTCAACATTGAGTGTTTCAGGGAGCAACAGGCTGAAGCAACCAGCAGCCATCGGGATGATGCCGTAAACCACCATGGGAGCGCTGTAGTGGTAGCCCTGCAAGAGCTTGACCAGTGGTGAGAGGATGCCCGCCACCCGAGCACACATAGAGTTCACACCCATACCGCTGTGTCTGCAAGGTGGAACAGCCAGAGCTAAAATGGGTTTGGTAACAATAGTCAATATGACTCTAATTAAATATGTACTTAACTCTACACAAGAAATAAAGAAAGCTTTATTTGGTTGATTATTCCTTTTGTAGAAATAGTACTTATTTGTATTTTTAAATGTCACTCCTAAGAAAAGCCTGTTAATATCTACTTTAAATGATGCAATACTTGTGTGGGAAATTCATTTGAGAGTTGAGCACTAATGCCAAACAACCAAATATGTAAGAATATGTAACGTAAAATTTGATGTTCACAGTTATTTGATTCTGTAAATAACCAAGCACAGCTAAGATAAGCTCATTTACAGCCCCCTACACAGCCATTAGAAATGGATTATATTTTCATCACCAAAACTTCAACTATCACATTGTTTCTTATTTTACATTTGTATAATACAATATAATATTTTGATAGAACCTTGGTGACACACCACATGACTGTCACAGTTTTCAGAGATGTTGGAAAAGACAAATTTTAGTGCTTTGACCTGGTTATCTCAAAGGATACAGGGGTTTTTAGGCCAGTGCGTCAAAACCTGTCTAGGATGAAAATAAGGAACAAATATACCACTAGGTGGCGGTAATGTTACTTTCCTAGAAAATGAAAGAAAATGCTGTTTAAAATAGGATAACGGACAAGCTAATATAATTTGGACAGTGTTGTCTGTATTCTTTGTTACACTTATGGCGAGAGTTTGCAATGTGTATTTGAAAGTTTGTTTATTGAGTTTGGAATGTTGGCTGGTATCTAAAAATGTAAATATTTCTATCTGAACAACTAATGTTATGTTTGGGCTGCATTGCACACACACACATTGATAAATACCATATTCTATGTGGAAACATGTCACTTAGAAATGTTTCAAATTATATCACTTCATTATTTGCTATCAGAGTGTCTCTATGTTATAACAATGCAAACAAACAAATTAGTTAGTTGTTTGTTTGTATTGTAGCTACTTGTAATGTTGAATTGCCTGAAAAAATAAGTGAAAAAAAGTTATCTCTGCTATTTAATTGGGTGTTTATCACAATATTTCATATTTATTTTAACAAAGTCAGCTTTTTTCTTCTTTTCTAGACTTCACAGTGTATTTAGGTTTTTCAACAAATAAGCAGTAATACCTTATATCAGTAGGATATAATTCAGCTGTATAGACATAGGCTGTACTGAAGGCAGCTGTAGCAGAAAATTTTCCCATCATAGCAATGACTGTCACCAGCACAGGTAGGGCTGGTGGGTATAAAACAAATGTGATTAGCATATATATATATATTTTTTAAAAAGTGTAAGAAAACCACAAACGACAAACAGTTAATATGGTTACCTCTTGGGACCGCAGTGGCAACCAAACAAGAGACTCCTCCAAGGAAAAGGAAGCCTGCCTGACATATTCTCCTCCCAAAACGCTGAATTATAGTCAAACAAGCCACATTGGCAGGAATTTCAACAGCGCCAAAGATGAGCTGGGTGAGGTAGATATTTAGGCCGAAGCTCCCTATATTTAGGCTCAGTCCATAAAACAGGAAGCTGGATGCAAACCTGAAATCAGATTCACCATTAGCTTGACTACTGTCATATATCTGGACATGGTAACTTTTTAAAGCAAATGGAGTCTTAAGGAGACAAACCAGTTAAAGCTCATTATCAGAGTGCGTTTCCTCAAATATGGTATGCAGAGGATGGCCGTCATGTTCTTTGGGTCCGGAGTAGTTTCCAAATTTACCTAAAATGTTGAAAATTAACTTCAGGAAAATTTCCACAAAAATACAGTTACAGACATTTTTGTGTTTATGGCGTTATTTAGACACTGCATCGTCCTAACCTAAAACATTGGTATGAAAGACTGTTATAAATAACAGACAAAATTTCACTTTGCATTTTATTTGAAATTGGCCTCTGTCTCTTTAACCCTTCACAGGAGGATAAAGGAAATGACATTGCTGGAAATAGGGGATCCAGTGGGTTTGTCCCATCAGATCATCAACTGATGAAACCTTCAGACTGCTTGTTTTAAGTTAATATAATCCTGCTTGATTCTGATGAAGTGAAAGATCAGCCCAAAATATTTTTGGTATTTGCTCTGACAATAAAATCCTAAACTGATTTCCTTTTTGTTGCTTCAAATGAAACAATTCAGACCAAAAAGTCGAGCTTAGTTGGCAGTATTTTGTTATGTCACAGAAAAACCTTTTATATTTAAAGACAGATGCGAAAACATAAAACTGCAGATTCAAAGCCATTCATGGAAATATATTAATATCAGGTCTGAGGAAGACGTTCAAGGTTTCTGTAGTTTGACATGTGGATGGAAACCTTTTCTAGCAGATCTCCTGGTACTTTTCGTTTGTTAACTCTGGCTGCCCGGCGTAGCTCCTTCTTGGCCTCCTCCTTCCTGTCGTGCGTGATCAGCCATCGAGAAGATTCTGGGAGAAACCTGTCGAGAAAAGATCTCCAATGCAACTAAAGACTGCAAAAGCAACGTTTTAGTTGGCGACGCAATTTTTCTGCTACGAACCAGAAGAAGAGCAACAGGATTACAATAAGAGGGCTGATGAGCACAAGTTGCAGGATCCTCCAGTTTCTGATCAAATATGCAACACCAGACAGAATCATTTGTCCGATTGAAAAGAAAGCGATGATGGTCGTTGTGCAAAGAGCAGACTTTGAAACGTCAGTCCACTCCACCGCTGGAAACCAGATCAGGACAAAAGTCACATATGGTCATAAGAGTAAGAGCTTAGAATGTTTGTAATGTTAATACTGTACCTTCATACTGTGCTTAGATCTAAATACATAAGATCTGTAAGTCAGGGTTCAAGCAAAACAAAACAAGAAATGCTGACCTACCCATGACACATGCGTTCAGAATAATGACACCACCTGAAGACCCACATAAAAATTTAAAGATTATGTAAACGTAGATGTTTGGTGAAAAAGCCGTAATCACTCCAAACAACAGTAGAAGGAGAATCGAAAGCAGGACTGCAAGTCTTCTACCAAACCTAGAAAAGAAAACAGAGCTTTATTAGAGGGCAAAATGGACAAAACAACGCGAAGAAATCACACATAATTCTTGATTAGATTTTTTTTTAAATCATAAAACTCAACACAACCCTTTAAATTTAACTTTAAGTTACAGACGGCCTTCACGCATATCAGCTGATCAGAAGTGCTTTACATATTACATTCTCAGTACTTGTTTCACAAGTTAACATCTGCACAAGTATGGATTCCTGCCCCCATTTTGTCTGTAAATAACCATTTCCATATGCTTATATAAATATCCAATGCGGCCTCATAAACACCTTTGATGTTTTGAGAGTAGAGTTGCTATAAGATGATAGATGTCCACTCTACTCAGGTCTGCCATCAGACATTCATTCCTGCACATTTTAAATTTTACAGGTAAATGTTTTTCCAGACAGATTCCCTAATTTCTTTCATCGCCAACTATAAAATTCTGAATATATAAGTCTAAAACATTCACCTTTGGCCTTATTCTCTGCAAGTTCTACTAACAAAAAACATCACAATGCTGTCAAAGTGGCTTCCGATGAGGCTTTGATGTAAAGAGCTATTTCACATTTTATTGTTTGTTTATTTTGATTTGGTACCAGAACAAACATATACCAAAAATCAAAACGTTACGCCCATCATATACCAGATCTGATTGCCCACCACTAAGTCAATTCAAATTTTATAGATATTTATTATAAAATTCAAATTTTGCTGTGGAAAATCAAAAGAATAAGTAATTTAGACATAAATTAAGATAAAAAAGCGCCTCTTTTCACTTTCAGTTGAAATAAATACAGACACAACCTTTTAAATTGGGGAGTAAGAAGTGAAGTCTGTAAATTCGGTCATTTGTCCCACAGTTCCACCCAAACTTAGTCAAACCTGGAATATTACCAAAATAACTTCCATACTTTTCCAAACTTGTCAGAGCTGTGCAGAAACACAGAAATAGTGTAATTTCTGATAAATCTAACATCACATCACACTAAAATGAAAAATAGTCTCATATTGACTAAGCTAAAAAAAAAATAAAAGCGTTATTTCCCACAATCAGTTAACCTGGAACCAATAGTGTTGATATTAGTACCATGAGTTCTTCCCAAAATGGTGAGGTAAAAAGAAACGTATTACCTGTCAGAAATCGCCCCAAACACCAAACATCCAACGAGGATACCTGCCATATAGAAGGACTGCGACGCCTCGATTAACCCACCTTTGCCACAAACTAGATCAAACTGTAAACAAAAGCAACTGTTATTACAGAAGAAGATAAAAATGCAGAGAATTCCAAGGAAGAATGCAAGACTGTAGGAAAATAATGGATTTTTGCTTACATCTGTGACAAGGCTCGAAGCTCCTTGTTGAACCTCGTAGTCCCAGCCGTTGATGCATTCTGTTGTCTGGTTGAGGCCATGGGCTTCAATAGTCTCCAAATCCAGATCCACAGGGGTGAACATGACACACGATTCAAATCTCCCATCCTGGTCCACTGGGATGGTGAGGTTTCTCTGTCTCTCTTTTGTCAAGTTTGGACCTCTCTCCAAGATCCAGTCCGTGTTGCAGCAGTGAGAGAAGCTCAGTGCCGCAAACACCTGACTGCTGACATCGAAGGCCGGGAAAATGCTGGGTATGCATAAAGCAACAAGTAAGCTTTTCTGAAACAAGCCAAACTCCCCGACCTCCTTCAGGACGTCTCCGAAGCTGCTCATCTTGGCATGTGGCATGTTTGACAGAGTTCTCCTCGTATGTGGACAGTAGAGACAGGTTTAATATTTAACTAAGCACAAATGAGATAGTCCTTGTCACTGCCTTTCTAGCTCTTTTGAGGGGAACAACAGTTATTACGACAGCAATAAAATGTCAGTGGGAAACAAAACAGATAAAGATAAAAGCCATGTTATCATAAAGCTGGGTTATGAGTGAAAAAAACCGGAATCAATAAATTAGAGACATTATTAATTAGTTTTACAAGCGTGCAATAAGATGATCAAAATCTGATCATATTCAGCTCAATACTTACAGCTGTATATAATCTGAATATATACAGCTTTCTGTAAATATTCAGATTTACAGAAAGGTGTAAATCTGAATATTTCCATGGCGACACATAAGTTTAAACTTTGTTTCATCATTGGCTGGACCTACACAAAAGGCAGATTTTATGATTTCACACCTGCAGCGTATTGCCATCAGATATTCATACAAATTACAGGTTTCTTCTAAACACTTGGTATTCTAACATTTTTATCACTTTTATCCGAACAATGAAGTCAGAAGTAGTAATTTATGTAAACTATTGGGCGAACATTATTTATGACTAATCATAAAGAATAACAGAACATTATTTAAATCTCTTATTCATCATATTTACTGTGCTGTTCACACACACATATGGCTTAATAATCAGTCACAATAAAACTAATAACTAGTTTAAACTGGTTTATTTTGATTCCTTCAAATCCAAATAACATACAACCACAAAACCTTTTTTAATGTAATAGCACAATAAATACTAATTTACAAATTATGCAGAGGATCTTCCAGCACAGATTAAAATATGTTCAGAATACATTATAGTGCCCAAGGTGTTCACATTTTCCTATTTCAATAAATAACCATGCATGTATTTGATTTATTTATAGTAATAGTATGTATTTTGTCTAGAAAATAATGCATTCTTTGGCAAAGACAATGATGAAATTCTAAAAGATGCAGCAGGATAAAATATGTCATATACAGAAGTGCATACCTGGTTTTGAGAGCTGAACTCAAAACACTTTTCCGTTTATGAATACTTCATACTCTGAAGATTTCTGGTTTTACTGGCTCTAAAATATTATATATATATTTTTTAAACATGAATGTGTGCACCTCTCCCCAACTAAAGAACCAGACATGTAGCATGCAAGTGGTAGTTAATGTCACACAATTTGCTAATGTGACACAGCCATAAACTAGCGTATAAATGTTTGTGTGTGATCACATGAAAACTTTGGTCACCTGAGTCCTTTTAACTCATATAGTAGACCAGAAGGCCACCAAAAGTCATGATGACGAGAACTAGAGTAACATTTTTTGTGAACGTAAACATGCAAACGGGTAAGCATGCAGCAGACCTTGGAAGAACAAACGGGATTGACTCGGCATGTTTTCCAATTCAATGACCACAGCAGGCAGAGTCAGCTTCAAAAATCTAAATGAACTCGACACAGAAGAGAAAATGAACTCACCCGTAAACCACCTGATGATCCGTACAGCCCCTGCAATGCAGTGTTTTTTTGTTTTTGTTTTTTCCCACTGACAATCATTAATACACTTCACGTTTTTAGTTAATAATTACGTCTCGAAACAAACAGGATTTCAATACTGTGAGACTCAATAAGATCATATTTCTATCTTTTAGAAACTAATACTTTCATATCAGTATTTCCCAGCTTTCCCAGGGTGGGTTTAAGTACCAGGTATGTGTGAGTTCAAGTGAAATCTGAATTCACCTGAACTAATAATAATTACTTTTTATGAAGTAATTATCCATGCCTGGGAAGCTATTAATTGTGCTCATGTTTGTTCTTCAAATATCATTGTATCTTGCTGCAGTTTTGTTTACCTGTCATCTGTTGTATTTGGCGCTTTCACTCTGGTAGTTTGCAATTCATGGAAATTTTTCCATGGCACACCTACACACCTACATTGATCATTAACTCTTCCCTTTAAAGAACATAATAAGATAAGGAGTAAGGTAAGATGAAAATCATTATGTTTATGAGCTTTTTTGATGAGGTCAAAGGTGTGTGAGATGTTACACACACACACACACACACACACACACACACACACACACACACACACACACACACACACACACACAAACACACAC